>CM041719.1:3085000-3265000 GCA_023373845.1 Nibea coibor | reverse complement strand
CACACACACACACACACACACAGTATTGAAAAAATCCCATCTTGTGAAAGGAGCCAGGTTTTCGGTTTCAGTCGATGCTTACCTGTTTGAGATTGGGCCTGAAACTGTAGCCGGTGTTTGTGTGCGTCTGTCTGTCTGTATGTTGGACAATGTGGGGAGTCGAACTGCGAGTCGAATTACAGATGTCTCCTGTTTCTTTATGACACAGAATCAGATGAAATTATGCGGTCGCTAATTGACTCCTTTTCATTTCCTTAAATTTCTCCAGCGGGTCACTTTCGTCTGACGCTGCTGAAGATGGAAAACAGAATTCCTAAATCAAGGTCTGCTTACTGGATTTCTTCTGGATCTTTTAGCTGCATCTTGTGGCATTCATTAGCAGAGTTTGCTCAATTGTGTGTGTGCGCTGAGGACACATCATGACAACTGAGCCATCTCCATGACAACTGAGCAAAAACTGATAAAGGCCATTAGATATGCCTGAAAGCACAAGAAGGAATCTAGTCGGTGAACCAGTGTTGTTCTGTGCTCTTCTTTCAATAAATAAATACCCTCCAATTCTGATAAGACATGATATATGGCATGCTATCTATCATATATCATATCATGTATCATATATGATGCTGCCAGTACTTCCTTGTAGTCCTAAACCAGAGTTCGGACACAAAATCAGAGCTTCAAACCTGGCACAATGGATTCTTATGTAATCTTGTGATCTCACAGGCCTCCAACAGTTATAATGACACCTGACATACCTGAAATTAACGGCTCCACTCTTCTTAGCATCAGAGATTGACAGGACACACTACGTCACACCCTTAGAGGTTTGACGTAGCCAGAGGTTGGCCACTTGGTGTAGAACCAAGGCTGGCACTAAACCTCTGCCATTGTGCTTGTTGATTATATATTTTGGCATATAACTTAAGCAAAACATTGCACAAACCAAGCATGTGCACACAAAGAAAACACACTGATACCAAAAAACCAGCATGAAAACTGAGCTGGGAAAATCTGACATGAATCATAGATTTGTCATCACCCTTGTCTTATTTTTCTTTGTGCGAGGTAATCTGAGCGTTTAGTACAAACACATAATGTTTATTTCTGCTGTGAATTTGAGCGTTTTAATGTGGACGATTACGGAAACTGACTGGTTTGTAGCCAGCCTAGTGTAGCCGCTCGAAGGACCGCAGTTTTTGGTCCTTCCACATCAGCTTCACTCTATAGCCACAAAGACAGAGTACTTATTATATTTTCAAACATCAAAATGATGCAGCGCGGTGCTTCTTCCAGATAAATACAGTAGATAGTAATAATTAGTAGTGAAATTCAAAGAGCACACCAACCAAACTGCAGCTGGGTACAGTTTTATTTGTAGCTAATTAGTCACAGCCGTATTAATTTCTGGTGACAAACTCAGTAGTCGCCAGATAAAACTTTCACCTCTTAAAACTTTGTTAATAATGTAAGCTATAATCAAAACTGCAGCTCTTGCATTTTGAAAATGTCAGTTTTTTTGATATAAAATGAACCTACAGTATGACTAACAGGGCTAATGGACTCTGTAGAAAGCGAAGGCGTTCTTAATTACAGAGTACTGCGTCTCCTTCTGTCTTCTCTTGATTTACCCTTTCTCCCTAACAACTGTCTCCTCTCTGTCCTCCCTCCTCTTCTCCCTCCCTCCCTCACACATCCTCCCCAAGTGCTCACAGTTCACGGTGCTTTAGCCTTTATCCAACTCGTGGACAGTTGTGAAAGTCATTGATAGATAACAGCTGAGAGATAATTCCGTAAAAACAGATTTGGCTTCAGCTGAACCATATCAATACGGGAGGATGGACGTTTATGGAAGCATTAATGTGAATTTTATCACTTTTACTGACTTAATAACAACGTGCCTTGAATTTCTTGATGGTGGTGGATAGATAGGAAACATCACCGCTGCCGGAAAGTTGCAGAAACATCTTTTAATTTTCCGAAAAATCCCATTTCGCACTGTTGTTCCAACATGAAAAGCAGAAGAGGTATGCAGGTGCAGAATCTCTGTAGATTAACGCGATTGCTCTCCACAACTTTATGTCAAAGAAAAAGCTGGATGGAAAGTCCAGGCTTGTTCTCTCTTGGGGCTTGGTGGACGGTATTTTGAGTAAATGCAGTGAGTAGATGTAGTAAATGTGGAATTTCTCCTTTAAGTTTTAACACCTGCTGTGTTCTTAAGTTCAGTAACAGTCCATGTACACGTAGTTAGACTATGTTAAGCAATGTATTTGCCTTCCTCACTGATCAACCGGAGCTGGTTGCTATGCCAGCTTTTGTGGTAACCAGGGAGCTACATAAGGGACATTTTTAGACATCCATGCTTTTATAACTGTTCTTTAAATAACAAATTATTGTTTCCATGAAGAATTGCTTGGGCTATTATTATGGGTATAATATTTCCATACCCTGGTGACTTGACTTCCACCCATATTTATGATACAAGAATTCACTGTACAGTCGAGCTTCATTGCTGTTTTTCTTTGCCGGGATGTCTCCAGTCCACCACACTCAAATTAAACCACTTTCACGTCGTCTAATGTGCATGCAGCAGCATTACGCTGTATAAGATAAAAGCAGACATTACCGAACGTTATGAGCCTCCCAGAAATACTCTGGGGGCAGCTTTATCTCTGACACCAGCCACCTTTTGTTTCTCCTCAGAAGAAAAAGCAAGGGAGTTATCAGTCTCATAATTCTTCCTCTATTGGGAACCAGCAGAGGGTGACAGTGTCTCAGCATCCTGGATGGTTTCACGGTTTCATTAGACCCCCCGGGTTCTGCGGGTGGTTAAATGGAACCGTATGGAGGAGGACTACTTAGCCGCTGGCCCCAGGATGTTACATTCACCCACTACATCTTTTTTTAATTAAAACTCTTAATTAAATCGGCGCAGCAATTCCAGCGCCGTGTTGTGGTGTGTGCGGTGGGTCGATTTGTGTGTGCATTAGGGCGAGGGCCTCAACGAAGGTTTATTCTCATTAACAATTAAATCATTGACCGTTTCAACTGATTAATCGATTGATGCCCATCGAAGCTCAAACTGCTACTTTTGTCAAAACATCCAAAGGCACTGAATTTTACAATGATAGAAAACATTTGAGAAGCAGTAACCTGTTGTTTTAGGCTGTCTGACAGAGACGGAGACAGAAACTGACCTTATGCAATAGAAGTCTTACCAGACAGCTCAAAAATGTGCCTCTTAGTTCCAGTATGGTTGCAACATTTTACCGCTTTTTCTTTTTCTGCAACCAACCAACTCCACCACCAGCCACCAACGTTTGACTGCAGTTTCACAATGATCACCGATGGTTCCTCCGCGAGTTCCTCGGTGACCCCTGCTTGTTACATTAATGCAGCAAAAATAAAACAGGTCTAACCTTTTCTATAGTTTTAACAAATGTCACCTTCTTCACATTAAATGGAGCTAAGTGCTCCACTGTGTAAAGTCACTCTGAAGTGTACAGGTCACGCTGCCATCATTAGCCAGTTAATTAACCTGTTACCTCAATGGTAATGACATTTACTGCAGGTCTACATGTCGTGCCTGTAATCCCAATGACACACACACACATATATATATATTTTATATACATTCAGGAGCCACTGTCAGTAGACCAAGTGTGTGCCGGTGTAATGTCTGACTGATACAAGAAGCCAGAAAACAGATGACCACCGTAACCTAATAAGAGTGAAGATACAAACTGGGGACAGGATGTTTAAAGTGTGCTGCTCCGTGATGATACACATGCTGCCCTCTTTCTCTTTTCTGTGCTTATTTGACTATCTTTATCTGTCTGCTGTTGGCTCTGCCTCTATTTCTGTCCCCGTCGCTTGCTTGTTTTTCCTCTGGCTCTTCGATGTCTGTCTATGTCTTCTCTTGTCTATCCCTAAAGCTAGAGCAGTGTTAGACTTACAGGACGTCAAACTACAAAAGGCAAAAGGAAACAACACACACACACACACACACACACACACTCGCAGCAGTGCACTCTGCTGCAGTGCGGTTGCAGACGCGACACATCAGAAGACTGACTGGAAGAAGCAGTGGAGGGAGAAAATTTGAAGTTTGTCTGTGTGAGCGAACTCTGTAAGCAAACAGGTCGCTTAATGTGGAATATTTTTGCTCTCAGAGTTAGAGGGAAGCTGAAAAATGCACAAAAAAGGAATGAAGATACAAAAACAAGTTACAGATCAGATAATACAATCACTAACAGCAATCTTTTATTTAGGTTTGCAGGTCCAAGAAAGCAAAAATATGGAAGGATAATTTAGGTCAAAGCAACAAAAACAATTCTCCAATGTGTTTTCATACTGCAGCAGGGACAATAAAGAAAATAGTGTGAGGAAATATTCATATCAATCACCAGCTACATGCACATATGTCAAACGTATATCCACTGATGCCTCAGAATAACTTTCGTGGGCTTATTTTGCAATAACGACCACTTCCCCTGTATTCATTTCCCATTCTATATTCTTATAACCCCGTGCTTTTCCCTTCATGGAAGAACTGCCATCTGGGTTTTTCCAAGAAGAGAAAATAACCACATATTACACCATATGATGACTTTATGAGAAGCATTACTTTTGCACTTTTGATTCATTAGCAACTTATCGAAGAAGCGCCATTGCAAATGATTTTTCTATGAAGCATGACACTTTACCATGAAAATTGCTCGTCTAGAAATTCACTTATTGCATCCTATTCCGAGTAACAGAGACAATATGCAAGGAACATATGCAAAGCTCCAATTACGACACAGACATAAATGACAACTGGACTGTCCTAAATACGGTACGAAGTGCAAAATCTTAACCCGCGGAGGACAGAGGCTACATGCTTGCAGTGCTCATGCCAAGAACTAGATTGTTTTAGACAAGATGGTTTATGATGTGAAAAAATGCAAGAGGTCAGCGTCCTGCTGGCAGCGGAGCAGCTGACAGTTCAGCTGTTCAGCTGTTCAGGACTCACTAAGAAGTTTCAAAGGAGAAAATATTCAGTATCATTAGCATGGAAGGTTTGAGACAATAAAACACTAAAATGAAACTTTATTTCAACCTTTTTCACAGCAGAAAGAAAGAAAAAACACACCTTCTCACCAAGAAGCAACTCAGTATTGTAAATTAAGTCATAGCCTAACTTTATATATGAAGTCATTCCCTGCTATATGCATACCGACATTTAGACACGCAGCTTAGATCAGGCCGGAAAGGTCCTGACAGTCCTGAATGATAACAGCTGAGTGTGGTAGCCTCACATTTGTCTGCACAATTACATTTGCCTCACATTATGTAGAAATGCTGCTGTCAGTTTTAACGACGTGAGCAAAAAGCTTCTCACCGGTGGCTGTGGCAGTAGCTCGCACACTCACACACACACTCACACACACATTTAAGTACTGTAAAGCGTTTTTGTCAGCCGGTCACAACTCATTGTTGTCAGCCTGAGACTTTCCGGGAGTCAGGCGGATTTCAAAGTCGACTGGTTGGTTCAGTGGAAGGTGTAAAATGTGATTTTCTAGTCCACTGAAAATATAAAAAAATGATGCTCAGTCACGACAACGCTCTGTCAGGCTAACATACAGATAATCAAAACTTCTACTTACACCTATGGGCACTTTTTGTGCTCCCATCCAGTTAACTTGTACATCTTTGAATTTAAATAAAGGAGCTCTCACTTCACTCCTACTGAGGATGAGGACTAACCCATGCAGCACCCTTCCTGTTATAGAGCAGCAGACCACAAATGAACTGCTTTGACAACTTCAAATACACCTTACACCTGCAGAGAGCTACGATGAAAAGTTTTAATGTGTTGCTTAAGCAGCTGATGCAGACAAACACTTTGTATTTGTCGTATTGCATTTCACTGACAGGATCGATGATGTTCCCTTTTCTACTTTCTAAGCATCTCACTGACAGGATCTGTGAAGTTCCAGTTCTACTTTCTATCCTAATATACATATACATATACATACATACAGTGTGTGCTCTGTGTGTTTTGGGTTAAATGGTTTGGTTGCAGACACGTGTTCAAATTGTGTGACTTTCAGTTTAAAGTGTCGGTCCTGTCCCTGCATTAGTTAATTGTGCTCTCCCGTCTGTAGTTCTGTAGAGTTTGATAGTTGTGTGTGAACTCTCGATGTCGGCCATTTGCATGCAAGGCTGGTTCCACTGCAGAGGAGAGGAGAGGCCCGACGCTCTGATTGGTGCAGGAGTTGCTAGACAACAGATGTCCAGCCGGCTGGGAGGTGGACTACCTGTGGAGGAGGGAGAGAGAGAGAGAGAGAGAGAGAAAGAAAAGTGGAGGTGGAAAATTATGGAGAGAGGGAGTGAGGCTGTCATATGACAGACATTTACAGTGCAGAGTGAGATACAGTACACACACAAAATACAGCCGACCTTATATGAACACCCCTGTATGCACCTTTAAAGCAGCGTTGTAGTTGCTTCGAGGAGAATTTACATTATTTGGCCTAAAATAGCAAAAATAAACTCAAAAAGCAACACCTCAATGCAGCAACATGTTTGAATACAAATGCATATTGACACAACTTAATGTTTTCAGATTTATTAGTGAGTAATAGATGGTATTAAAGATGTAATATGTAACATTTCTGTGTTTCCACCATTGTTGAAATCCATAATTTTGTTCAGGTTGCGGTTCATTGCTGGCCTCTAGTTGCTGTAACTTCAAGGTAAACACGGGATACTTCGGATACGTCAGAGAGTCAGGAAGGAAGTTGGCGAACGTGACTAAACATGTGACTAAACATGTGAACATGTGATTAACACTTGCGTAATACATTACCTCGTCCATGAGCAACGAACAATGAAGACCGCAACTGTCATGACATCATCAAACTACGTCTTTTGTTTTGGTTTTTATGTGACAGACCCCAAAAGAAATTGCGTCTTAGCAATAGAAAATGATTGATGATGAGGTTTAGGACAGGTCTTATATGAACAATGATCATTTGGACAATGACTTTGGGGCCACAAACACTGTCAGCGGCTTTGCTTTTGTCAAGCAACGCAGCGATAAAACAGCTCATCCTTCTCTGGGTGGCGTGGCTTTATCTAGATCTACGACTGGCAGTAGTAACATCAAGCCACAACATCAGAAGACTCTGGAAATACCCGGAGCAACCAGTGGACCTGGGGTTCTTGGCGAAAGAGAATATAAACTATACGTCAACATACCATCTGACAAAGGAAGGGGAAGAGGAACAAGAGGGGGGAAATGAAACAGATTAAGGAGAAGAGGTTGTAGACCCCTGGACGCTTTCTAATGCTGATCGTTGCCTAACAAGATGAGTCAAGTGACGGCGCTAATATAAAACGATGCAGTCTACAGACACACTAACCTCACATGCAAAAAACTCCCTAGCGTAGAAGTTAGACTCTTTTTGTGAAAGGCTACAACGAGAACATCAACTTCCAACTCACTCGCTTCATAATTGCAGTTTTGCACAGAATATTTTATGGCAACAAAAGCTGTAAGGGTCCAAACAACAATCCATGGACACATTCTTAGAGGGAAATCAGAACCGATTAATGTCTGTGAACAAAGAAACAAGGAATTATAGTGCAAGATAAGAGGGGGAATGTAAATACAAGAGAAAGGTTATGCTAGGGAGCATTGAAGAGATGATGGAAATTGAGCAGACCCAAGATAAAGGGTTGGATGTACTGGGAGGGACGACACTTAGAGAGTAATCAGCTGCTTTCCCAGCTGCTCATGGACACAAGTGATGTTCCAACAATCTGGAAAACATCAACCGAGGAAAACTGGAGACAAACAAACGCAGAACGTCAGACACAATGTCCTCGCAGAAATTCTCAGGAAGTGCACGGAGGGATTCACAAGTGATTATTGAACACTGGACTAGCAACTACACCCATTGCAGTTAGTGCCAGGAGGCGGTGGAGGACGCCACCCTAAAACTAATACAAGCAGTGACTGAATTCATATAACATGTTACCATGTCTTTTTAATTTGCGTGTAGTTCATCTTACGTGCTGCGTAATAAAATAATTCTCAAGAAACCGACCTCAGTAAATGATTTTATGTCTTGTCCCTCTGGGCTGCGTTTTATGGCTAATCTTATTTTCAGTATACGCAAATGAAATTATGGGAAATATAGAAAACCTCCCACTAGTTAAGTACGCAGGTGAAATTGCTTTAGTGACGTTACCTTACTAATGTGCAGTCATTAAATGTGTGCGCTGACTAAGTTACAGATTTCATAAAGTGGTTTGATGACTGTCATCTTTTGTAACAACCTGATCAAACCGACTGTTTAAACTAAGTATGGCCAGGAGGTAGTGGGGACTGAAGACTTCCTGCTGCATAAACTGAGGTCAGCCAAAGCAATTTAAATAAAGCACATGGTCCCTAATTGAAAATATGCACATTTCTAATGTTTCCCTTCTAATAGCAGATCCCTGGGCATGGAAGCAAAGATGGCCAAAGAGGTTACGTGTCATTCAGTAACATGTTAAGACCGAGGCAGGGATGGAGAGATGAGTGACCTTGCTCAGAGGGTCCTGCTAATCGTGAAATAATGGCCGAGCTGCCCTTGTTTCTGGCTCTGCCTGTCAGGATGCCTTTCTGCTGTTGTGCTCGGCTCTGAAGCTGACTGCACACTTCAAACAAAGCTCTCACAGGCAATATGGTGGACTTACAACAACACAAAAGAGCTGCATCGGAGTCTGCTTAGGCTTCTTAACCGGAGCTTTCTTTCAAGAAGTTCCTCTCGTGTGATTAATTGTGCTCTGTTTGGCCTTGAGCTGCATGTTTCAGGTTTATCAAACCCTTGTCAACTCCCCAGTCTAAGGAGATGAGCTATCGTTTGACATGTATAATTAGAAGTCTGGACCTGATTCACTGCTGCACCCAAACTGGCTGAAAAGAAGCGAGCAAGTCAATGATTAGTTGTTTGTTTCTTTTTTGCTGTAATGCATTGTGGTTTACACTTGAGTGGAAGTCTGCGGTTTATACTTGGACAGAGACGTGTTTGTTTTTAATAAAAAGATCATAAAACTGATACCTGACATCTGTTTCTTCGTCCATGGTTTAGGGAGTGAACATATCATCCCCTTAACTGTTTTTCGTGCTTATTAGCTCTTCTAGGCCAGGTTATAAATCTTCCTCGTGTATTTTTAGCTCTCACTCTAGTGCAGCCACAGCTCATCCCGTGTTTGTTTTGCATGTCACTTTTGGGATTTTATTCTGGCTTCATCTCTTTCACTGCGACTGATAAACTCAGCCCTCTGGTGTGTCTCTCAGTCACAGTGAACATAATGTACTGGCATTTCTTTTACCTTGTTTGCATTCGAGCATTTGAGAGAACGCCAAGTTCTGTTTTGTTCAAAGTATACTGCAGCCTCAAGTTTGTCTGTGTGTGCATGCCTGTTGCTTTCTGTATAGATGCACAGCACCAACACAAACTATAGATACCTGTTTCTATAATAGGAACAAGCTGCCTGGTGTTCTTTGTTGGCCTTGCCTCTGAGCTGCACTGAGTCCACAGTTTCCATAGCATCAAGAGAAGCAGAGGAAGGCGACAGGGAAGAGAGTGAAAAATAGGCGTCCTATTTTATTTGGAGAAAAAAAAGTAGAACCTGCTGCTCTTCTTTCTCTCTCCCTCCCTTCCTCTCGCACTCAAGGCGAAGCTGAAATGGGTTGCCTCAACACCGTACTGCATCACACATTGTGACGAAGCTGCTTTGACTCAGTTGTTCTGAATCAGGGTGACTGGAGTTTTGTGTTTTTTTCTGGCAGGGGGCGATTTGAGAGTCACTTCTTGTTTCACAGAGTCAGATAAAGTCAGTCAGGTGTCACTGAGGAGACGTGTGAAATTCTGCCCGAGGGCTGCCATGTGACTGTGGTTCATGTTCAGTTCATATGCTGTGGGTTTCCCCGTCGACACCATGAACACATGAAGTGCCCATTGATTTTCCTGTAAGCTCAGTGTTTATGATAAATGTCCATCCACGGTGATCAGTGCAATCCCTCGTGGCTTTCAGTTCATTGTTTTGATTTCCCATTTCCCATTTTCCTGTCCTGCTTCCCTGTCACCGCTGTCGAATGTTTTCAACTCGACAAATCCTCGGTACACTACCTGCGCAGCACCAAACTGCGGCAACTAGCTGGTACACAACTGATGATTAACATGGGACATTGATATTGTGGTACTATATATATTTTATTTTGGTTTGCCAGGCTCTAGTCTTGCCGTGTTTATTATCACATTACCCAGAAAAATCTACTAATCGTTACATTTTGGTTTGACATAACGTGATCTGGAATTTAATTTATATCCTTGGAAATGTATTTTGTCCACAAGGCAGCCAGAGGAACCTGCAAACATGTTGCGGGCGCTCATAAAATGCAACACGGGAGGTCAACATGAATCCACTGTGGCTGTCACTCTGTTTGTTGTGCACAGTTGCCCTGCACGTATCAGGTCACATTATTTTAGTCGAGCATTTCAGTTGTGATAAGGAAAAGAGCCGGGTTGACACAAAGCCAACACACACACATACAGGAGCGTGAATGTCAAGCACACAAACAACACACTGACGCTGACACCGATGGTCAAACACCTGCACCGCGTCCTCGACAAGTCAAAACTAACTCGCAGCCGACTTCACGTTAGATGATTCATGAAGCCAATCACAGGCAGGGATAATGAAGAGCGTTAAAATAACCTGCGCCTGTTTGTCCTCTGCTTTCCTTTCAGATCATCAAAAGCTGGAGAGAGAGGCGAGGATTTGTCGTTTACTGAAGCACCCCAACATCGGTGAGCTGCGAGTCCTCGATCTTAAAATACACACACGCTGATACAAACGGAAACACACATACTTTGTTCAGGTCTCTGGTGAATCCTGCCATGGCTATTCATCTTCTAGACACAGTTATGAGGATGAGAGAGAAACCAAGTGTGTGTGTGTGTGTGTACACACAGGTATCTAATGATGATGTATCTGTGTGCTCTCCCAGCCGAGTCATCAGAAAAACACAAGAGCCTTACGCCCTCCCTCTCTCTCTCTCTCTAAACCACTGACCCTTTACACTCTTTCCTCCTCATTATACCTCTGATAGAAGCTGTCTGTCCTCTTTTGTTCTTTTCACACTCCACACATGCTCTTTCTTTTCTTGGCTCTCATTATTTTAGATTTCTCAAATCAGCTCTTCACCACAGCTACCGTTGCAGTCAGATAACTCTCCGCTTACAAGCTTTGAGAGCAGCTGTGGCTGAACATTTGGACTCCTGGGCTTTGAAATCTAAAAGGAAAAATAATAAATGATGTCAGACAAGTCTTTAGTATCAGGAGCCAAATACTTAGTGGGCTTTGAGGGCATTATTGACTTCCTAATGTCAATACAAAGTCCTGTGTATGCTAATACCTTAGATTAAAGCTGCACGGATCATGAATCAACGTGGAAACAAGTCAGAAATCTCATTTTATATAATTTTAAATTCAAAACAAAGTCAGAGTTTAAGACACAGGACAGAGGATTTAATATCCCTTTGTCTACTAATCCGGGTTGAGCCCACAGATGTCAGTTCAGATGACAAAACAATGACCGGACAAACCGTTTGCCTGACCTAACCGTTACAAGGCTAATTGTGTGTGTGAGTGCAGGTCGGTTAATGTGCTTATCAAGATGTTTCATTTACAGTAATTAATACTCGAGGCAACAAAGCTCTGTATAGTTAACTGAGTACATCATAATTTGAATTTTATTAGGACTCATGGTTGTTCTCAAAGGTTCCAGCTAATCACTGAATCATCATGAATCACCACATTAATACAATAGCAGATTAGTGGAATACATTATGCAATGGAAACTGATTTTGCCCCCTGATTTGCATATTACCTGTGTATTTCTGACACGTCTGACAGCGAACAGCCCGACTCTGAGACGCAGCAGCACAAAGGAAAATGTAAATAATGAGTATCGGCGGTGTTACTGAGGTGTCGACTGCTTTCTGTCTTCTCCACAGTACGACTCCATGACAGCATATCAGAAGAGGGTTTCCACTACCTGGTGTTTGATCTGTGAGTAACACTCTCTGACACACATCCTCCGCCAATCGAAAGCAACCTAGCAATTTCACATGTTGTGTCTTGTTTTAATTTAGCATGAGTGTACTTTTATAAGATCAACAACATGCATAAAACATCTGTAGTTATTATAAAGCACACAGCTATGACAGCTGTTTATAATGACTACGTTTGTAAGTGACAATGTTCTTTGTGATACATGATGATTAACTAAACCAAGTTGGAAGGAATGACTTAAGGTCAGGTGTGTGTCACTTAGGAGTATTAGGAAAACTGGGAAATTATAATTGGCAGCATAGTGGCACAGTTGTTATGCAAGAAGGTTCTGGGTTCAAAACTGGCCAGAGTCTGGGGCATTTTCTCCCCATGTCTGCACGGGCTGGAGCTGGGTGAATGTCCGGTGAGGGGCAGGGCCGGTGGTGGCAGTGAATCCAAAAAAGATGGATGATGGAGGAGATGACAAAACTGGGCTGCAGGTGTGGCAGGCAGGAATGAAAGCAATAGTTAGCTGGCAAATGATGAGAAACAAGATTCAGAAAGAAGAAGGCCGTAGCTACACGCCACCAAATCATACACACTGGACCTTTAAGTCGAGTGTAAATCGGCTGATCTTCCAGGTTTACGTCACCATTACACAGCATTTTTATTATATTTCATATTAGCTACCTTCTAGCTAGTTACACCTGACTGTTACTTAAGCTGAAATACGACAACGAATCTCTTAATAAGAAGAGTTTGTGTCGTGCAACCCGTTTTATTTAGCGCCGCATAAATCTTCACTTAACAAATTGTAACTAGGCTAAGTTTGAACTTATGAAGAGCTGGGGCAACACGCTCCCTGACCTATATCCCCTGTCCTGCATGCTTGTGAGTCTGTGGATGTGTTTGTAGGAAGCCCTTTGGGTAGTATCCGCCCATACAAACCTCATTAGCATATGCAAACGCGTACACAAAACACAAGCAAAGAAACGACCATATTCACATCCTACATGCAAACACACGTGAAACATTGTGTACAGCGTCATGGCTTTAGCTAATTGTTTGTGGATGTGTGTGTGTGTTTGGAATCAATGAATGTGTTTCAGTCGATGATCCAGAGAGACAAGAACATGTGCACTATAATGTTTTCCCTGTCTCTCCACAGGGTGACAGGAGGAGAGCTGTTTGAGGACATCGTAGCCAGGGAGTACTACAGTGAGGCTGATGCCAGGTAACAGACACCCACACACACACACACACACACTGCTGAGTACAGCAGCCATTATGCATCTGTATCTGTTACTGGTGTGTGTGTGTATTTGTGTGTTTCACATACGGCCGTCTCAGAGGTATCATACAGCTGCCTTGTCTCCGCGGCATCTCATAGAGTTATTTATAAGGGTGATTAACGACATATAGCCTGTGTTATTAATCATACGCAGCCTACCTTACACTGCCAGCTTTATGTTGAAGCACTGCCTCCCCAGAGAGAGAGAAACTGGGAGATAGTGTGTATGCATCTGTGTTTTCTTGTCGCTTTGTCTATATAGTGTGAAAAATGACTTGCTTTCATGTGACTTAATGTCATCGCTCAAGAAAGCTGCATCACACATAAGAAGTCTAATGAGAGGGATGTATGATACGACGCGTTTCCTCTTTATTAATAACCCTCATCTTCTCCTCCTTTCCTTCTTCTTCTGCCTTTTCTGTCTCTCCTTTCATTTGCTCCCTTGCCACCCCGCACTCGTTCATTACTCTCCTGCCACTCAGCCACTGCATACAGCAGATCCTCGAGAGTGTCCATCACTGCCACGTTAATGGGATTGTCCACAGGGATCTGAAGGTTTGTATGACCGCAGCCACGGCTGCAGCGAAGTTCAGATGTGACTCTGCAACAGATGGCAACACTGAGAAAGACCCAGTGACTCCCCTTGCAGTCTTTGCAGCCACACACTTGTGTTTTTGATGATATAAAACTGAAACCGATAATCGTTTTCTCACGTGAGGGCTCACGTGAGTCCAGTTCTGGTGTGCAGGAATACGACTCACACCGACCAAACTGCAGACGCTTAAAGCTTTGCTCTGCTTTTCTATAGTGTTACTTTAAAATCTTCTTCAACCTATGTTCTGGGCTTAATACCTCTCCTGTCAGTGTCATATTAATGATCCTCCTCTATTACTACCCCTGACGATGCAGAGAGTATACTAGCATCCTTATGTGTGCTTGCGTGTGTGTGTGGGATTGTGTAATACTCTGATTGTAGCGCTGTGGTGACAGGGATAGGAGCAATCACAAGGCAGAACCTCAGGAATGATCAACATTTGCATAATTATGTAAAAATTATGTTGAGATTGTGAAAGATTTTCCAAGGTCATGAATATTCTAATGGCAGTCTTTATTTTCATAAACTCCCGAGAGTGTTTTTACGTTGAGGAAAGAGAAAAAAGCTCTCTTGAATTTGCTCAGATGGATTGTGAAACACGTAATTGCACAAGAGGAGAGAAAATAGAGTAACCGAGACGGTTTATGTGATAATCTGTCGACTTTGGGGGGAGATGTCCTTTGCTCTGAGTTTTCAGATACTTCATAATCAGGAGGATTTATTCATGATTATGTAAATGATTATGTAGATGTGTCCATTTGTCAGTTAGTGTCCTGTTGAGTCATATGTCTGCCATAAACTGACTGCTCACAGGCTGTCTGTGTTTAGAGCATCTAAATGTTAGGAAATGTATTATTCAGCAGAGCACACTGTCTAACTGGCCTTAGGTTAGCAAAGACCTTTCTGCACCTGTGTCCGTGTTTGTGGTGTGTGTGTGTGTTTGCTGGGGGCTTACATATATTTATGATTGTGCTAAACTGTGTTAGCGTGCGATGTGTGTTTGGCGTTACCCATATGTGGCTGAGTCACTCGTTTCTACACCCACGTCTCCTGTAACGCCGCACCTCCCTCCTGTATCCTTCTCCCTGCAGTGTGCACTTTGTTCCCGCTCATGGATTTTAACAGTGAATTGGTGTTACTGTGGACGAGCACATCACGGTCCGTAACCAATTCAATCTCTCAGAATCCATGAGACTGACGGGGAGCAAGTCCACAACTCCAGCGTGGAAACAATGTCCGTAGTCACGTAGAGATTTGGTCCCGTGCACGTTTGTGTTTCTCTGTCATTTGTGTGGCAGAAAGGGAGTTGCCTCAGACACTGATTTAAGAGCAGTTTAGCATTGTTGACCCCTAATAGTTTGGATTAGGATTTGGTTTGGCTAATCTGATCTTAGATCTGTGTCTGTGGGCGGCTTGTTCCCAGAGCGTGTGACCTCTCACCTCTAACCTGTTTGACTCCGCCCCCCCCAGCCTGAGAACCTTCTATTGGCCAGTAAGCTGAAGGGGGCGGCGGTCAAGTTGGCTGACTTTGGGCTGGCTATCGAGGTGCAGGGGGACCAGCAGGCATGGTTTGGTGAGTATTCATCCATCCATTTTTCAAGCTGAATCAGTTGGTCAATCAAGCAGCCAACCAATCAGTCGATCAATCAATCGCTCAGTTAGTTGAGAAACAGCCTGGTCACTGAATTGCCCACTCCTGCCTACCATTCCACATCTCCTCCCTCCCTCCATATTACTCCTACAGGTTTTGCCGGCACTCCGGGATACTTGTCTCCGGAAGTTCTGAGGAAAGACCCGTATGGGAAACCAGTGGACATGTGGGCCTGCGGTAAATGACATTCAAATCCTCTCTCACTACAACCTGACGCCTCAGTCTGTGGCTTGTATCTGTGGTTCTGCACCAGCGCTGCACTTTGGTGTTATTTCAAGTGTTTTCTAACTAACCACGTTACTTCCTTCCAGGTGTGATTTTATACATCCTGCTGGTGGGCTACCCTCCCTTCTGGGATGAGGACCAGCACCGCCTTTACCAACAAATCAAGGCTGGGGCCTATGATGTAAGCATACAGTGCAAAATATGGCTCTTAAAGAGCCTTGCTGCCATGATGCCATGTTTCGTCCCGATTAGCCTCCTCCATGTCACGATCATTTAACACTCTTGTTTTCTGACAGTTCCCATCCCCGGAGTGGGACACTGTAACTCCTGAGGCCAAAGATCTGATCAACAAGATGCTAACCATCAACCCCAGTAAACGCATCACTGCCGCAGAGGCTCTCAAACACCCGTGGATCTGCGTACGTGGCACACACACACACACACACAGATACAGAAAAAGATATGTAACTTGACTGAACACACACATCCATTGTTTACATTCCTAATCCACAAATCCTCTCATCTTCTACCTGCAGCAACGGTCCACTGTAGCCTCCATGATGCACAGGCAGGAGACTGTGGAGTGCCTGAAGAAATTCAACGCCAGGAGGAAACTCAAGGTGAGACGTTTGGCAATCCTTCATGTTTCTATTTAGGTAGAACAATCCATCCAGCCATCTTTCCCCCTTCTCTGTCTTCCTCGCTCAATTCGTCTCAGCGTAACTTAGAAATGATGACTTGCTCTCTTAAAACCTTCAAGTTGCCCTTTTGCTGTGCTCCCCTTTCTCGCCGTAACCTTATAATCGATCTTCCTATTTCTGTCTCTTCCTTCCTTTCCTTCTTCCTTCCATCATCATCATTACCTCCTTCTTTCCTTCTTTTCTATCACTGCAGGGAGCCATATTGACCACTTTGCTGGTCACAAGAAACTTCTCAGGTATGTCGCTCTCAGCCTTCTGCTCACGACCTGGTTCCCCAAACATATCTGAAAACTATACAGGAGGCTGGAAATGCTTCTAAACCTTTAATATTGGAGGTAGTTTGGTTAGATGCTCTGTGAAAAATGAATCTTTTAGTCAGTCAGTCTTTAACTTTGAAAAGAATGCTTTCGATCTGTTTTATCTCTTAAAAAACGAGGATGATCATGGCACGAAGGTGCCACTGGTAAACAGCCATCTCTCTTTATCTCTCTTGCTGATTCTCTTTCACTCTCTGTTTTGCACTCTGTCATACCTTTTTGCATGCGTTTCCTTTGACCTGTCTCTATTTTCTCAGGCTCATACTAGGCTTGCCTTCTCTCTTCATTCTACAGTAAAATGCATCAGTGCATTTGTGTCTCTTTTTATTCATCCTTTTTCTTCCTTTTTTCAATTTTCTTTCCTTCTTTTATTTGGCTTGTGGTTTCCATTTTGAGGTAAGATTTTTGGAATGACAGTGAACTAACGTGGGGCTGGGCCCAATAAATAGTTGATGATGTTTACCCTTTTCTAATAGTCAGTCACACCATGCATGAAGGTATTTTGAAAGAGAACGATACTGAACCTCACGCTTGCAGAAGTGCCAACATGAAATCAGAATTAAGTTCAGATAAAGGATGCAGCATGTACTTTGATATGCAATCCAGGGTTTGGTTTCTTTCTATGCGAAATGCAAAGAGAGAATGGTGTGTGTGTGGGTGTGTGTGTGTGTGTGTGTGTGTGTGTGTGTGTGTGTGTGTGTTAGAGGATAAGTGCATGTGTATGTGTGCAAATGTCAGTTTAAGAATGCTGTGAGAGTCTGCTGGAGATGGGTTAGATTATCCCTTTCATCACCTGCTAAATACGCCACCCACTTCAAGCCCCTTCACATGTGACTTACATGTAGTCGGAGAACAACCTTTGCATACGTGATGATGCTATTCTAAGCATCTGTTGCATTGCATTATGGATTTTGCAGTTGGATTTTTGCACCTGGAGTTTGAAGATAAGCACAGCTGACTGATATGCTTGCTGCATGTTAGTGTAGCCTCAGGCTTCGGGACTCTCGTTTGCAAACTCTCATGCTGAAGTGTCGTCTCTTTCTTTCCTTCTACAGCAGCCAAGAGTTTGCTCAACAAGAAGCAAGACGGCGTTAAGGTGAGCTGCTTTTGCTCTGTGAAGAAAAATGCTTTTGATTCTTGCATTAGTCTGTTGGAACGTTCGGTGTCTGACAAGCCTTTTGGACAATTATTATGCATTGTGCACACGACATCATCATTCAGGGACAGTCACTCCAAGCAGTGGGCAACGGTTGTTATTTTCTTAGCTTGCTCTCACAGCAGTCCACATTAATTTCTGTGATATTTCCAGTTTTATGAAACGTTTTTAAAACACTGGTATCAGTACTGCCTCTTCTCTTTTTGACCATAGCCACTTAATCCTTACCACAGAGCCCCTCATGTGCTCTCATAGTCTCTGTGTGCTTAGGGTCCAGTCTGAAATGAGCACATGATGCAGAGGTGCATGTGTGTATGCACATGTGCATGCATATACAACGAATTCTGCGTGCCTCTTTTACATATAAGTGAGTGTTGGTTTGAGATTGGACCTCTGCATACAACGTTTGAAGCAGCGTCACTGTGTTTGGGTCTTACTCAGGCCTACAGTATGTCACACTATGAGATCCATTCCAGGGAGTTTATCCCTCATCCATGTGACCGCATCCCATGAAAACCGAAAACAAAAAGCACTTAAACCTTTATTGCTGAACTGTTGAATCCAGATGAAATCTCTTACCGTATGTGTATTTACTCTGGCAGCTTAAATGTTTTTGAATCATTAGAAGGCTGGACTACATTCATAGACAGATGAGGAACGTTTGAAGTTGGAGGAGGGTCTGTTGGCGTAGTTTTCTATTTTATTTTTGGTCGACTATTGAATAAAAATTTTCCAACCTGTTACTGCCTTTTCTGACTGTGACCATGCAGTTTAAAACACAAATGTCACAATTTGATGCACTGTGCCGTGTTATAGCTTTAAGCTACAGCACAATAACCTAATACAAAGTCATCAAATAGACACACACACAAAATTTACTGAGACAGAATTCGAGGTCAGCGTGTATACTGTTTAGCATCTTTGAACAGAGTTTTTAAGCTTCACATCATCATGCATGGTGTTCCACTGATTTGAGTGCAGTGAAATGATGTTACAGTCTCATATAGAGGATATTCTTGAAGATCTGGGCGAGTACACACAAACCACTGAACATTCAGAGATTTTACAAAGGAGGCTGATTCAGTCTTTTGTGTTCTCCTAAATCCAGCAGAATTCAATCAAACGTTAATACCTGTTTAGAAATTTGTTTTTTTAGAAACACAAGAAGTTTCCCTCCAACCTATTTTAATAATAACCTACCTTCAGCACAGCCCAGTTTATCTAACGTCTGTCTAAAATGTCCTTAATACATCTACCCTCCTGCTTAAGTGCCGAACACCAAGATTTCATTGGTCGATAACGGTTAACACTAATGTGAGATCTTTGGGACACATGAGTTGGGATGATCACTTTGGAGTGGACGGTAGCCAGTGTGTGTGTGCGTGCGTGTGTGTTTGCATGTATGTCTGAAAAGTGTGTATGTGTGTTATATCCCCTCTACACTGCCCCCTGCAGGTCAACAACAAAGCCAACACAGTGACCAGTCCTAAAGACACTGGCCCTGCCCCTGCTCTGGTATACACACACACACAAACTCACCTACACTTGCACCTCTACACCTCCTCACCTCACGCCTCACTGTGGAGGAGGTACAGGTTCGCCCTTTCACACGGGGTCAGATCGTTTTCTCGCTTCATGAGATGTAAATGAAAATACTAAGGGTGACGGGTGAAACAGGTGTCTAGCCTTATTTTTAGGCTATCCCTGAATGAAACAGTGTGTAAAAGCTTTTGTGGCTACACAGCATGTCTCAGCTCCAGCATATTTGATAAAGCTAAACTATTCATAACCTAGTATTCATTCATTCATTCATCTGAAGTAGCAGAGCATGCACAGGGCACACGGAGCTTGGCCTCTTTGGATTTGCTGGATCAGTTTATCGTTAATGTTGAGCTGAAACGAGTCTTTACACACACGATGTGGTTAGGGTCAACCTTTACCTCAACCCCCCCTCTCCCTGCTCCCTTTTCCTCTCCTCTCTCCTTCCTCTCTGCACACCCACTCCATGCATGCGCTCCTCTCACGTCATGAAATGCACCTCAGTGCTCTCCATTTTGCATTCGACAATAAAATGCTCGACAAGTTGCAAGGTTGTTTGTCTGTGCATGACTGGAGTGTGAGGATGTCAGCTCTTTGGGCTCATTATGATGCTACATTCCCAAGTGATTTGGCCGTCGCTCATTGGCTCACACACGGTGTCTGCTGACTGGCTGTCTACGTCAGGCCACATGACTGCTGCTCTGCATGATGTCAAAGGCTTTCTGTCCCCCCATTTGCTGTCAAGAAGATTACGCATGAACGCAGGCACATGGCATCTCCTCTTTCCTCTCTCTCTCTTTCTCTCTCACACACACTGTCTATCCTCCTTTCTCTCTCCATCATCATCATGCACACACAAACACACACAGATTCAGCTGCTTATGTTATAATCTACTGTAATCAGGGCAAGTGATTAGAAGGACTGAGCTGGTCATCAGGATCGATTCCACAAAAGCTCCGACATCTGATTAAAGAGGCAGGACACCGTCGAGGGCGGATGAGAGAAAAGCAGACAGTGCGTGTGCAGGCAGAGAGATAAAAGCAGACACAGGCAAACAAAGATGGGTTTATTTGATGTATGATGCATTATGATAAATAGGGTTATGCATTTAGAGAGACAGATAGATGAGAAAATGAGTTCAAAGATAGACCGCCTTCAAAGTCTAAAAATACACACTGAAAAACACATTTCATTTTTAACAGTTTCTGTGCCGTCATACCTCATTTTAGCCTTCCCTAGTTATTTCTTTCAACAAGTTGTTTGTCGTTTGTTCTCTTTAGGAACCACAGACAACTGTGATCCACAACCCTGTGGATGGAAATAAGGTATTAGAAATACATATTTACCTTTACTTGTATTCATTTATTTAATTGAATTCAGAGATTTCTTTCCAAACATTAAATATGATGGAAAATAGTCAGAAGACATTTCTGCTTTTACATGGACTTTGATATGAAAGCTGTTTGCTCTTGTTCTTTAAGCATTTTCCTTTTGCAATCATGATGAATAACTTCCCCCGTGAACTGTAGAAGGATTATTTTGTAGTGTGAACTTGTTATATAATCAACTGTAATAAATGATGTTCACCGGGTCACACTGGTGCCCTCTGGGTTTAAGACTCTAACCCTGTAATCGCAACATCCCTGCTTTAAGCCCGGCAGGAGGCCGTTGTTGCATGTCACCCCTCCTCTTGTTTTCTACTGCGTTAAAAGAAATTTCTCAGTACAGTGATATATTTGTTTGCTTGGAAAGAACATTTAGATTTCAAACTGTACTATCTCATTATAGAAACTTGTATTACACATACAAAATCTGTAGGTTGTCATTCTTTGTCAGGAGTCCATTGAGAGTGCCAACACCACCATAGAGGATGAGGATGTAAAAGGTAGGAGAATTTGTGTTTCTCTGATTAACCCACTTACTCGCCTACACTGTGAGGTTACAGGAATCCGTCCTCACAGACTTCTCACTCCTCTGTATGTTTTTCCTTCACTCTGTTTTGCAACGCAGTTGAAATGCAAAGCAAGCTATCTACCGCAGCCCTCCTTTCGGCTGTCAGCCCCTCTTGCGAGATGCGATCCGCCCTGTTCTTTTTCTGTCCTACCCTCCCTCGCATCCTCAAGTTTCTTCCATCTTGTGTCTGAGGTTGATCAAGAAAACACTGCTCACTTTTATGCATATCTTTTTATGTTTATTACTAAATGTGTCTCATTTCTATTTTTTTTCTCCCCTTTCTTATGTTTTGTTGAAAATATCCATCCACCCCGCCCGCTATATTTCCTACCCTGCCTTTGGCCTTCATACATATGTATGCCCTAAACGACCCTTATGTTTGTTACATCCCCTGCTCAACACACACACGCTTGACATCCAATCACACACCCATTCATGCAATCCCCGACAGCCCTTCGTCTGGGCAGCTTAGTGAGCGGTATCTTTAACTCTAAGAGCCGTTCCTCACAGATGTCTGACTCAAGGCAAACTCCCACCTCCTCAATTCAGAGTAAGTTCCTCCTCAGTGGGGGATGAATTGCCCTGTTTGCTCCCTTCCCATTACCCTGTCATCACTGGAGGAAAGTGATGTGTCTCAAACCCTGTGCTCCTGATTCCCTTTGGCTTAGATTAGTGGGTGTTTGTGGTTTGAGACTATCCCCTCTCAAGTGAAATAAAACCTGTTTCTGACCTCTAAATATCTGCTCCTCCCATCAGATTTATGCCTCTGTATATTTGTGTCTCTATCTGCCTTCTTGTCTGACTAACCCAAACACTGACTCATGCACTAGAAAGCTGACTCACACGCATCGTCATGCACACAGTGTTGTAGCTCATGGCTGTGAAGGCGATGGAGCTGATTTATACATTTCTTTACTATTTAACATGTCTTTTTGTTGCACGAATTAAGTTTTTTTTAATATCCCCCAGCCTGCACCAATAACAATAAAGGTAACTGTCAACATTACTTAGTTACAACTGCTTCTGTAGCAAATACTTGCATCTGAGCATTGGTTTGTCTTTGTTCATCTTGAGCTTTGTTGGGTGAAAGGAATCGTGCCATCCTGCATTTTCCTGCCTGATATCACTATTAGTCATGGGAGGCTTTCTCGGTTTGCTACTCAGAAATGACCTGACAACAATTTTGTGAAACACTTCCTTTTTTTGAGCGCCTTCCATTTCTAATAACTCTAAAATCCAGCTAAATCGTAGACTAGAATCCATCTGAAGCTGATTTGATGTCAGATTTCTACATTGCCTGGAATACAGTAACAGCTCGTAATTTATTATTTTTTTTACATCCGTTTGTGTTGCTGATGCTGTTCTCTGATCTTCTGTTGTAGCCCGCAAACAGGAAATTATCAAAGTCACTGAGCAGTTGATTGAGTCTATCAACAATGGAGACTTTGAGGCCTATGCGTGAGTTTCTTCCTCCCTGCATTTGTACACTAACGTCTCTGGCTGTAGGTTCGTTGCTGATTCTACTTTTTTTTTGGCATAACAGGAAGATTTGTGATCCTGGTCTAACTTCCTTTGAGCCCGAGGCCCTGGGAAACCTGGTGGAAGGACATGACTTCCATCGCTTTTATTTTGAGAATGGTGAGTTCAAAACACATTCATCATGACTCGGTCACAAAAAAAAACAAAAAAAAAAAACTGGAAGTTAGCAGCATCGTCAGGGCAGCATTTGACCTCAAACTGTCACATTTTATAAAACAGATGAATAAAACAGATAGAAGGGAATTCACTGTGTGAAACGCTTGCTCGTACAGAGAAGTTGAAATATAGAGTTAGTAAGTAGCCAGCTGGCACCCAAACTGGACAATGAAGGAAAATTTGGCCTTTAGAAGCATTACGGGGTGTGTAAAGTTCAGAACTGTTCAAACATTTCAGATATTTTGCAGTCGCTCTGGAGATTAATTCTGAATGATTTAATCCCTTTTCCTCTGGAGCACTCTGGGAAAAACAGTTTGATTTTCAGTAGGGACAAAAAGTCGACAAACAGTTACTCTGCAGAGCTGGAATCCAAAATACTTTCGTTCTAGTCGTATTTTGAATATGTCACACGCGTGTAACATAAAGTATACATGCGAAAAACAGCATGCGTACTTAAATTATTCGATTTTCAAGTGAGGTTTTGTCCTACAGTTTAATGTGCATGCAAACCATCCACAATATATGCAGCAACCGCATGCAATGCAACTTGAACCGCTTGCACACTAGAGCAACAATCTCAAGCAACTAACACACCTGGAAGAGCTATTTATGCATGCAGCCAAATGAGCCAATAAATAACAGCTGTGGAAGTGAAACCAGCTGATGGGAATCAGGTGTGAAGGAAACTCATTGAGCTAACCGAGTGGACAGGTGATGTAGAGTCAGGAAACAAACACACAATGTGCACAGAGAGACAAAATACCCAAAGCTCTGCACAGAAATCTGTTGAAATAAAATAAAATGCAAAAAATATTTTTTTAAAGAAGGACGGTGCTCAACACAGCAAAGTGGCTATTGTGGTTTATATGGAAGATATATATGTTTAAAATGAATATTTAGTCAGTTTACAGTTCATGCTGATACACTACAAGGTCATGGCTGTGATTATAGGCTAACCTTGGAGCAAAAAAAAAAAAAATCACTAATGAATAATGACTGCTATAAATGGCAGAATGTCCTCAGCCGGGTAAAAATAGTACAGATAAACCAGATATGTCCTAGAAACCTCAATCACTTGGCAAGCCTGTGCCTGTCCACTATCCAACCTCAACATATGGAGACGTTTAGTTCCTCTTGTTTTCATGTCAGTTAGCGCTCCTTTTGTCTCTAACAGTCATGAAGCCCTATTAGAATTTCCCAAACCATCCTCACCCAGCCCAGCATGGAAAGTGAGTCATATAATATGTGATACTACCCTAACTGACACTTACGTCCTCCCCCTCTAGCCCTGTCCAAAGGGAATAAGCCGGTGCACACCATCCTCTTGAACCCACATGTGCACCTAATTGGGGAAAATGCAGCGTGTATCGCCTACATTCGACTGACCCAGTACATGGATGCCGCTGGCATGCCCCGCACCATGCAGTCTGAGGAGACCCGCGTGTGGCACCGCCGCGACGGCAAGTGGCAGAACATCCACTTCCACCGCTCCGGCTCACCCAGCATCCCCTCCCAGTAAGAGACAGTAAGAAACACACACCACAACCGCATCCGTCAGCGAGCGATCAAAGGTGTAGCAGACCAGAAAAGACAGTGAAACAGCTTTTTCCAGTCACTAACCCCTGCTTCTCAGATACTGTTACACAATGCTGCTACAAAGTGAACAGATTACTATTAAAGTAAGACCTCTCCTTTTTAGCTACTAAAACTTGTTAGTTGGCAAAAACTATACAATACACAAGGAATACACTCATAAATAAAAAACAAACAGCTAAATCAAAGATATACTAGAAAAATACTTCATACTACTTCATAAAAGTGGAATGCATGGAAGAGTTATTGTATTGGATCACTCTGGACTGCACCTGCTGGAGTGTCTGGTGGGTGTATATAATTACTCCAAACTCACGAGATATGAAGTAAGCGCACCACTTTGAAAGCTTGACAGACCGGACTAATGTTGCAAAGCTATGACGACTGCAGCTCAGTGGAGGAGTTCAGGAAGTGGTCAGTTTCAGAGGTGGAGCATTTAAAAGAACCGAGCGCCTTCTTACAGACAATTTCACTTGTCATGGCAGGAAACACACAGGTGTAACCTTGTGTGAATTTATGGGCCCTGCACCGCCCACACAGACCTTTTCACTCAGTCAAGATAAACTTGAACATGAATAAACATGACTCATTAAGGCGTTGTTTAAGTTGCGCTTTCTTAACAGTGCAACAGAAGTGAGAGGAGAGCGGATCAGGCTGTAATCAGGCACTGTCTGTAAACACCCCCACGAATCCTGAAAGGAAGTCTAATTAGGCTAAATAATTGGAAACACAGTATGGGCGGACAAAAGGTGTGCACTGTTCCCAGTAAGAACGGTCAATGAACCAGATTACACAACGGTTCAACCTGTTTTTAATGACTGTTAGTATCTCACCTGTACTTTTCCTGCTCTCACATGTCCTAATGTCTGCTGCTCTGTGTGTCAGTGAAGCTTAACATTTCTGTTCTCTCTCTTTCTTTCTTGCAGTTAATGGATTATCAACATGTGGTCACAAAAAATTCTAAAAAAATAAATAAAAAATCCCATTTGCAAATCTAGCAGGGCAGTCAACTAGCCAACCCATGACTGCTCTCCGACCTTTGACCCTTCTATAAGGACATGACATCGCACAGGACACAAGTATTAATACATTTTACTGTTATGGCATTTTATTAATGGACACCATTCAAAACCACCGCCGGGTGGCTGCACACAGTATTTGGACATTATGAAACGAGCATATTGACGACATTTTGTTTCTTTTTTTGTTTGTTTTTTAAGATGTTTTGGTATGCATTTTAAATATAAAAATAGAGATGTTTAAAAATCTACTACTGTAACCTCTCCCAAAAATTAGTTCTGTATTTTTATGTGTATTTATGTGTGTGCAATACAAAAAACATTTGGAGATCAGAATGTTAAAATCGAGCTTGCTTTAGTTCTGGTGATGTATATACATTGTGATTGTTGATAAAAACAAAAACAAACATTGAAAATTGCTATTCTTGCTATCAGAGGAATTAAGAGTTTACGTAAAATCCAGTTTATGAGCTACATTTATGTTTGCTATGAGCTAAGTCATACTGTTTGAATTGTCCGATTTCAACCTATAATACTAATTTAAATGTAAAGAAAAGCAGAGCAGCTTACACTTTGCATTGAGATATGTTTGCCTTTATATCAGTGAAATAAGAAATAAGAGAATGTAGCATATATGTAATATATGAAAATTCAAGACTATTGTGTAGTGCATGGGGGGGAATATTGTAAGTAAGATCATATGAAACTATATCTTCTGTTTGATTTGTGAATCACTGACTTGTTTGCATTTGTTAATGTTGTGCATCAGTCCTGTCCCAAATGTTTCTAATGTCCTCCAGTATCATGGAACTGCTGTAAAAAACAATAACACAGTTATGGTTAACATCCAACGTTAATATCAAAAACCTCATATCTAGGAGCAGGAAAAATAAACTCCTGGTTGCCGAAGCACCCCGTACATTTTGTATAAAAATGAGAAGAGAACAAACTCATTTTTTCATAATGTTTGTACTTGTATTGTATGACTGTATGTAGGGTTTCTGTTGTCATTTTAATCTCGTCATTTCCGGTGTGTTACTCTGCCAATTGCACAGAGAAGGTGGAGATGATGAAGATGGAGCTAAGGCACTGTAGTCTTTACCTTCAGTCGGGTTAAGCGTTAACCTGAGGGGTGGGCTCGTGAGTCTGGAAGCGTCGTAAAAGCGTCGGATTGAAGAACGTTGCAGTCTGACAAGAGGATGAAGGCGGAAAATGAGATTTGGACTGCAATAAATGTTGGGATGTCTTCCATGACGATCAGTGCTTCTACCAACCAGTGGTCTCCTTACCATTGCAGGACAATGCCAGTGTCTTCGTCATCCTTACTTGTTTGCTCTTTTCAATTGGTCGGTCTCTTCTTTTTTAAGGGGAAAAATATGATAAACATTTCTTTTAACGAAACGTATGATGTCAATGCAATGCACCACTCCTTATATGGTGTGTACCTGTTGCCAGCACGGCAATGGATGGCTTAACATGTTTAAGAAATAAATAAATCAGCTAAAAGGTGTGATAATGGATGAGTTTTAACTTGTGATCATTATTGCCCCAGAGAAGGAGCTGATCAGTAATTTGAAATATTTCTTTGTGATATTTTCTTTGTCTTAAAACACTGTTTGGATACAGAGGCATGCTATAGTAAGAGTCCAAAAACTTTAAACCACTCAAAGGTCCAGTCTATCTACAGGTGCCTGTAGACTTTCTCCTTCAAGATAGGAAGGAGAGGGTGAAGTGAGGGGGATGCACTCAAAATAAGGTAGGTAGGATACAAAACCAATGTCTATGTGTCTATGTCCTCACCCCCACTGACGGTGGCTGCTCGAGTGACATTCTTTGACCGTCCTACATTCAGCCTTCAGGAATGTTTGACCCTGCTGGATTTTAATGACATTATTCATCACTTCTATTATTAAATCTGTCAGATTTCCACATTCATTTCTCATACTGAGGTAAAAGGAGCAGTGTCTAGGATTCGGTGGCATCTGGTGGTGTAGTTGCAGATTGCAACTGTCTCGTTTCACCATCTCCTTCTGATATATTGTAAAAGAAACCACAGTGGCCAGGAGACGAGAGAGAGAGAGGCAAAAGTCCCCAGTTAGAGCCAGTGTTTGGTTCGTCCTCTCTGGGAAAGTTACTGTAGAAACATGCTGGAATCTATAGAGAAGGACCCACGACACACCCAGGGAATAAAAATATAAAAATGATTATTTTCAGATGATTATACACTAATGATGAAATAGATTTAGGCTTATTTTAACTCATTTATGCCACATTATGTAAATAAAGCCCCTCAAATCTTACACACTGGACCTTTAATGAGACGTTTTGTAAAACTGAGTTAATGACTGAGGTCAAAAGATAAATACTGCTAAGATTCCTCTATCTTGCAGGACCTACCGGGCCCAGCAGGAGGCAGCACTGGGTCCGCTCAGAGCTGTCAGAGCAGCAGTTAAACACTAAAAACATGGACTGTGTGTTTTATGTGAGTCCTTTTGCCATCATACACACTGTGCATTGAAGCACACACAGTATTATACTCTATGTATGATTTAGCAAGAGAAAAAAACAACTACAAACTCACATCACTATACATTTGTAGACTTTTATTCTCTATCAGCCATAGACACACTGCAGCCATTTTTTGTCTTTTTGAATTTTGATACAGTAATACATGCCCTTATAGATATTTATATATGCACTGTATATGTATATAACTGTCATCATCACAGAAAAGGGATGCTGATTCTTCAAATTAAAAGCATACCTGTCACAGTGAACTTCCACTAGTTTGCATTTTACATTTTTTTCTAAATCACAAAGTAAACAGTGATAGTGAAATAAATACATTACATGTTGTAGATACATACAGTAGTGATGCTCAGAGCTGTGAATAATGGTACAGTGAAGCTCTCGACCTGCCTCATAATGCATGTGTCCGGTGTAACGTTCATCATCTGCCCTGTCCAGAATGAGACTCTCTTTGTGGCTATGATAAACTGTACCTCTCATATCATGTGCACAAAAAGCGAGGAGGGCGTTCCCTCCTGACATTCAGGAGTGCAAATGCGGGTTTTGTGTAAAATGAATCTCTCTTTTCTTTGCTGACAGAAACTGGCACACACACACACACACAAACACACACACGCACGTTCTTTTTCCACGCTCGCACACTCATTCACTCTTAAACACACAACACACTACTGCCTGGTCACCTGGTCCAACACTTTCCCATTCAAAAGATATAAAGTTTAAAACATTAAATAAAGAAACACCTGATCACCGAAGCACAAATGTCACGTCAGACAAGTGTCTCCAAAACAAGGGACTTCCTAATAAATAGAAACCTCGTAATGACGTTCAAACAAAGATTAAATAAGTCCTCTATACTTAATATTAAACTAAATTCAAAATTAAAAAACAAACTCTAAAATAATCTTCAAACAGTTTAAATAATGATAATTCTGAGAATAACCTCTTCAAACGAGCTGCCAGTGCTCAACACATGCATGGACACCCTCAGTCATGCCTCACACACACATTCAGCATTCATACAGTATGAGTCAAATCAACAATTTAAAGAGAATTAATAGAATTAAACATAAAAACAGACAGACACAGAAAAGAAGGAGAGGCAGAAGGGCAATCCATAGAACTACAAAGCAGTCAAAGCTAGGATCATAATGACAGATGTTGATTAGTCATGCCTGCTCTACTTCACATGAGTGATTATTAATTCCTAGGCTACTGATGTCAGTAATGTCTAGATTATAGATAATATATATTTCCCAAAGACAGATTACACATAGCCTACACAAAACACAGCAGCAGCAGCAGCAGCAGCGGTTAAATTCAGTGTCGATACAGTCTGGGGTTTTCTCTGCGTGACATCTTGACCACCTGAATCAAAAAAGCGGAGAGGCTAGTACAGTGAGTGAGACAGTTTTAAAGTAAGGAATATCTGAGAAAGTCGGGGTGTGAGAGGCAGTGCAGTGTGAGATATTGTCTTTCAGTCCGAGCACCTACTCAGAGAGTAGTACCAGTAGATTGCAGGTAAAGTGTTCTTTACCGTCAGGCGGTTTGTGAGTCAGTTGATGTGAATAGTATTCCTCTGTTTTGTTTTGTTTTTGTTGCTCTACCACAGCATCAAGACAAAAATATCAAAGACAATTCTGACATGGAAAATAAAAATGAATCAGGAAAACAAGAGAAGGCTTTCTTTGGTCACAAAAAGGCAAAACAACATCAGAACATGAAAAGAAAATCATGAATACATTTTGTAAGCCAGGGAAGAGAACTCCAAATTTTTTGAACGAAAAAGGTCATCTTCCAGGACTTAAATGGGAAGACTGTGGTAGCTTCGAGGTGCCGTGGTGCACACTGGGATTGCATGTGGCTAATGCATAGGATAAGGGGGTGACTTTAGCATGGGCAGAGCCGGGGGGAGTTGGGGAGAGTGTTACACATTCTTCTACTCTTCCTCCTCCTCTTCGTCCTCGTCGTTGTCCTCCTTTTCTTCTTCCTCGTAGTAGCGGTGAAAGAGCTGGTGGAGATGCTGCTGGAGATCATGTGGTTTCGACCCTTTTCTGGGGTTGTCCACTTGCTCTAGAAGGACCTGTTTGCGCTGCCCAGCTCCCTTCACCACTGTTCGTCTGCGGGTGCGACCTTTACGCATGTGGGCCCTAGAGAGGGAGCAGAACAGTTCAGTGACCTCCAAAAACACAGCACAGGCTCTGTGGAAAATAAATCAGAGGAGCAGATGTTGCTATAGTCATAAAGGAGAGAAGCACACACAGATGTTTCGTAAATCAAGCACTCACTCGCAGATCGCATGCACGGTAACTTCATGCCTGCAGAAACTGAAAGATTACGAAGTTAGCAGTGTAAGAGGGCGATGTGACAACTGTCTTATTCCTCAGACTTACTATAGCAGACATTAGATTTGGAAAGTGTTATGCATATCTCATCAGGTGCATTGCATGTCAGCTCTATTGATTAGGATGACTCAAGAATACAAACTTTTGAGTGGTTAATAGTTGCAAACACAGTCAATATTACTAAAACTAATGAGCCTGCATCACGGCTGTCATTGTAAGAAGTCACACAAAAAGTCACACACACACAAACAGATGCACTCCAGCACTCACACACCTCCTGACCACAGTTCCATCTTCCTTGACAGTCTCTCTCTCTACCACATGAGGGAGCTCTGTTCTGCTAGAACCACTTATATAACCTAATGCCTGGTGCCATGAAAAGGAGAAAACAATATTCACGTGATTCGGGATGATTTAACTGACAGAAACAAATAATGGAGGACTGTAATTTCTCTGAGCTGAAGAGCTGACCACATACTGTGTACCAGGTAGGCATGTACAGTAGCCGCTGAGCTGACAAACCTGTTTGAAGTCGTCTTGGGCTGAGGGGAGGTCAGAAGCCAAAGATGGATCACCCTGGTGTGTCATTGTCCTTTCACCCTCCACCACTGTTGTCCTTTCCACGCGACTGACCTTACAGCTTTCAGATGTCTCCTGTCTTGATGCTGAGAAACCCTCAGCAAAGGTTACCTATAGGTCAGATTGAAACATCAGTTATTGATTGTCCATTATATACTACAACCAAAAACATACATGATACATAGCTTACACACCTCTGCGTGGTCTCCCTCGCTCTTCACAACAGTACGCTTCACCACCTTGGAGTATCCATCTCCCTCTGCCGTACTGATGGACCCCTGTGGAGCTCCTTCTAATGATACCTGTTCATGCTCCACACCATCCGCGGAAACACACTTGCGGATAATTTTACGGGTAACCTGAGGAAGCGAGGTAAAGCATTCCAGCCTTGGTACTGTACTGTACATCAGATATTTGCTTTGCTAAGCTTTACTGGCATGTGCTGTGTGCATGAGAGCTTATGTAGAACTTTGCGTTACCTTTTTGACAACAATGTGTCCATTTTCATCTCGGTACCTTTCTTCTGTCACCGCCTGAGTGGGCAGGTCAAGCATTTCATCACCCTATAAGGGAAACAAGATGACCGACAATTAAAAATGCTAACCTAGGTCAATATGTTGTTAGTATTTAAGTGTTTAACGATCCACCTCAAAAATAAAATGCAAACACGTTAAAGAGAAAAGGATAGAAAATGTACATTTAAGGTAATTCAGTGAGAGAATAGGGAATTCAGGACACAGGAAACAAACTTGCATTCTCAGGGAAAAACGGTTACAGTAGGTTGACAAATAAACCAACAAAGAAGTGCTCACAGCAGCAGAAAACACCACCACGAGGTTCAGCCATCTATGCAAATCAAGTGGCAGGTTTCTTATGAACTCTATAAATGAATCTTCAAACAAAAATCTTCCACCCATTTTCGCCCGTGAGACTAAAGGTTGTTAGGCAGTAAACATTTGAACTTGACAGTGAAGACCTAGCCTGGTTAATGTTGCACTCTGGAAGTCACACCGTCCATGCTAGACACCGTCGCTCATGCTAAATCAGATACCTGAATGACAACTCTCCTTCGCACTATTCTGGTGGTCAAAAATTCATCATCTGAACTTTCTGACATTGTTCCGAGCTCTGCGGCGATCTCCTGACCAAGCAACAGAAACCCATTAAGATTGACAATATATGAATGCTATGTTTACAGCAAAGCAAGCAACGAGCAGAGTGATATGGTGCACTTTCCAATGATTTTGAGTATTTTATAGTGAATTTTGATATCTCACACCGGAAAGTACAACATGGCAGTCTGCAACTTGGAAAACGTTTGCAAAACATACCATGCTTTTGCTTAGTTATTAGTGTGATTACTGCCGATGAGAGAACATGTAGCTTATGTTATTACAGTGAGTGACACAGCTGGTTACAAGCAGCAAAGTGACATGCTGAGTCAGGACTGGTTAAGTCTGAAATCAAAACAAAATAAGGGTTATAAGGAGGTTTAGATCCCATCCACGTGGCCAGAGGGTTAGCAGTCATTCCTTTGTGAAGCAAATATAGTGTTTGGTTAAGCTCAGCTCTGGGAAAAGCTTGCATGTCGGGGTGGTTTACCAAATCTCGTCTTACCCTTGTGAGATATTTATCAGTATCATCATATGCCCCAGATTCACAGACTGGAGGCAGTTGTGAAGCCTCACACAAGATGAATTCTTCATCCGATGTTCCTGAATAATTTATCGATTCTTCATTCTCTTCATTTATATTATGAAGAGGCTCATGGACAAAAGCATCCTCATAATCTTCACTTCCAGAAGACAACAGGACCATACGATTAACCTTTTCTTGTACTCTAGGGTGGCTCACATAATCATGGGGTTGATCTCTACTTGACCTTGTTCTTTGATCAGGTTCATCAGGCTCAGTCTCTGAGAAATCGGATGAAGCCTGTTTGCAATCAAAGTAAGGCTCGGGGTCAGAGTATTCAAAGGTTGGGCTGTATGCGCCACCACGCACAACTTTTTCATATTCTGGAGGCATGTGGGTATTTGTGGTTGTGGTAGAGCAGGTCTCTCCAGGTGGGACGCTGTACTCCTCATCGGAGGTCGATGAAGTCATCTCTGCTTTGGGTTTGGGCTGAGTGCTAAAACACTTCAAGTCTACAGGAGTCAGAGATTCTTCTGAAGGTCCACTGGTCCTTGGCCTATCCTCATCTGAGGACATCTCAAAGTTCCCTGCAGAGGAGTACGGCATCAGTTCCTCAAAGCTAAAATGTCTCGCAGATGTAACTGTCTCTGGAGTCAAATCGGAGAGAGACTGAGAGGAGAAATCTTCATTCTGAGTGGCTTCAACAGAAGTTTCATCCCATAAATGTGGAGGTTGATCTTGGGGACCCTGTGTTAAAATTTCTTGGGTCACACCCTTTGAGTCAGTAGAAAATATACCTGATTCAACTTCTCCTTCACTTTGAAGAATGTCAGTTGTAGAATCTTCCTCAGGAAGATCAGCCAGGTGTTCTTCTGGTGCATCATTGTGACTCTTTGGAGCTTCGGTGGGGAAAGACGCTGGAGAAAATGTCTCACTAACATTTTCATCATGTTGGCTATGGTGCAATTCGTCCAAAGGAGAACTTGAGCTCAATGATGGCTCCATGACTTCACAAAATCTTTGGGGAGATTCAGGAGGATTTGAATCAGTTGGGGATACAGGACTATCATTACAACAACCAAGGCTTGATGGTATACTTGTCTCAGAGGTTTTTGTTAGACCAGGAGTGATTGTGACCATTTCAGGTTCATCTTGAATGGATGTCTGGCAACGTGCAGGCTCTGTGACTGCTACATTTGAGTGACTATTATCTTCTCCAAGTTGTATTTCAGATGGCATGCTGACTCTTAGGGGGTCAATAGCTTCTGTTGGGAATTCATCTTCAGGTGAAAGTTCTTCATACTCAAAAATCAGATCATCTTCAGGGCTTTCAACACTGGATTCTGACAGAGGAGTGTCAAGTGTCTCTGGTATAAACTTCAGTTTCATCTCCTCCAGATCTGACAGCAGTTTGTCAAGCTGAGGGGACCCAGACCCTGGTGGTGTTGGAGCAGACTCTGAGGACATAATAATTGGTTCCTCTGGACTGTCTTGAGCTGTTTGACAGAATGAGTCTGGGGTCTTTGAGACTGGTTTATCCTCTGGACTGTCTTTATCTGTTTGACAGAATGAGTCTGGGGTCTCTGAGACTGGTTTATCCTCTGGACTATCTTGAGCTGTTTGACAGAATGAGTCTGGGGTCTCTGAGCTTGGTTTATCCTCTGGACTGTCTTGAGCTGTTTGACAGATTGAGTCTGGGGTCTCTGAGACTGGTTTGTCCTCTGGACTGTCTTGAGCTGTTTGACAGAATGAGTCTGGGGTCTCTGAGACTGGTTTGTCCTCTGGACTGTCTTGAGCTGTTTGACAGAATGAGTCTGGGGTCTCTGAGACTGGTTTGTCCTCTGGACTGTCTTGAGCTGTTTGACAGAATGAGTCTGGGGTCTCTGAGATTGGTTTATCCAAGCCATAACTTTCACTTTGTTTGGGGAATGACAGCTTTTCATCTTTTTCCTCTGGTGAGCTACTTTCCCCGGTCAATGTGATTTCAGATTGTGTTTTACTTAGATCAGAGGTACTTGGAATAGGCAATTCTAGTTTTTCAGTGGAAAATGTATTTGAATCATGTGTCAAGGATAGTGTTTCATTTGGAAAGACCTGAGTCCTTCCTTCTAAATCGAAACTTTTCTGTTTTGAAGATTCTGAAAGATTTGTCTTGGAAGATGCTGTTGATACCTGCAAGAAATGATACAATGGAGTGGGAAAAATATATAAATGAATATGATTTCTTTCGGTCATGAGATGAAGAGGCAAATGAAGCATGCATTTGTCAGACAGGCTCTGGTATTTATACACGAGAGCATGAGGAAATTCACTTGTAGCCCACTTTGTGTTTAAGTAATTGTACAACTAATGTTAACACCTATCTAACAGACCACATACAATTTAAAACACATTACATACATGTAATGCCTTTTTAAGATTCAGCAAAATTATTGTTCATGAAATATTTGTATATTATTGTTTCTAAATATAAATATGAGATTTGGAGATATCACATTGAGAACATCACTGACAACACAATACATTTTTTACAAAAATAAAAGCAGGGTACAAATGAACTTGAATAAAAGACAGGACTCGGTGTAATATGAAGGTGGACATGCATCACTTTACACTCATTTGCCCTGTCATGAGGCTAGGAAGCACTGCACTTCCCATGAAAATGCTAAACCCACCAGTTTATGTCGAAGTCAAACTCTACTACTGTCTGTTCCACTGCATCACGTTTAATTTTGCAACTGAAATGAAAACCAAACTTCTTTATGTTAGGAAGCATGAGGGGTGCCAATGGAAATAGAACAGACAGTACATGCCTCTAGCTGTGCATCGGTTGGTTTAGACTTTTCTGGCTTTTCCAAATAGCTTCCTCAACTTATGAGAACTACATTGAACCTCATTAGGTTTTAAGCATTCAAGTCAGGCATGGTGTCACAGTTCCAAGTCCTCTGTTAGCTATTTATCTATCCAGCTTACGAGACCATTCCATACCAGGACAAGAAGCTCATGTCACTGAAACCCATCACTCTGTAATTTCCATTAGTTGTGCTTCACTGAAACATTTCTTCTTCTGCAAACATGCCACAGCAAGACAGTGAAGCTGCTGGGTTCAATTAGTGAAAGCTTCCTCTACATTCACACTTTATGTATTGCCTGATTATTATTTTTAAAAGCAACACTGCATTCACTGCGGAGCAAAAGCTTGTGCTGTCTTACCGACATCAATGTACTTTTGCTCTCGTCCTCACTCATGGATTTTCTTTTCATGTTCTTGGAAAACAAATCTTGGGCATGTGTCATCTTTAATTGTGATTCAGGGTCAGTCCATTTTTGTTCATTAACATGGGGTCTTCGTTTTGTTTCATTTGCTTGAGTTTGTTCAAAGAAAGCCTCCTCCAGCCAGACAGCATGATGACGTAATTTTTTTTGTTTTACAGATGGCATGTGACTCAACTGACTAAAACTGTGTGGTCTGATCTGATCTAGTCTTGGTGCTTTGTTGTCCGTAGAGGAGGCCTGACAAAAAAAGACTGGTGATTTGTGTTTGAGGAGGGTGTTGTGGGTCCTGTCGCAACTGTTTCAGTTGGTGGCATCCGCATTTCAGGATCTGAATCTAGTAGTGTACGATCAGGTACTGTAGAGTGGGATAGTAAGGAATCCTGCATGCTTTCTCCCATGCTGGCTGTTAAATCTTCAAATTGATTTTGATTATCAGCTTCATTGACTGGATCATGAATCTGTGCCAGTAAAATTCCAGAGACCGTCTTATGTACAAGTCTGTTGTCTGAAGCAATGGTCTCATTTGTGGGACCTAAAACATCATCTAAATCTCTGATTGCTTCAGGAGTTTGAGAGGTTTGTGACCCCAACTCAGACAGCCAATAGTCAAGAAATGACTCTGCATACTCATAATCAGGTGGCATATTTCTGAAGGGCTCACTGTCAGAGATAATGGAATCAGGAGAATCTGGCCTGATCTCATCAAAAAAAAGGAACAAGGCATGAATTACTACAGTTGCTCTCTGACATTATGGAGTCTGGTGAAACAGATCTGTCTTCTGACAAATGCATGTAATAACAAGGTTGACACTCAAATGGAGGAATTTGGGAGTCAGGCGATAGGGCAGTGAACTCGTCTAAGGAGACAAACGATTCTGGAGAAGGTGGCCTCTGGTCAGTGAATGAGTAGTTTGTAAATGAAATATTATCATCATCTGAATGCAATGCTTCAAGTGGTCTATGCTCTGAAGGTGAAGGGATCTTATTAAATTCACTTTCCACTGCATGCTGGCTATGAGCCATAGATATTGTTTCAACCGACCTTGATATGCCAGAATCGCTTTGACATGCTGGTGAGACCGAATTTAGTAAATCATCAGATGTTTGGTCAACTGATGTGCTACAAAATCCAAAAGAAAACCTTGAAAAATATTGGTCTATGGAACTGGCGGCAATAATGTTATGATGTCTTGGAGGTGTTTCACAACAAATGCATTTCCCCTTATAAATTGGATCATACAGATGTGATATTAAGTTGTTGAAGACAGGTTTATGTCTTACCCTGTATTCCTTGGTGAACGTTCTGGAGTGTGATGAATTAAAAAGGTCAAGTTTGAGCTGTGACACATTTTTCTGTGACTCGTGCACTGAAGCAGAGGTTTCAAAAGATAATGATTTCATGTCAGGAAATAAATTTAGGTTATTTGTATCTTTGTCAAACAAAGCAGTTACTTGATTTTCAGGTGTAATTCCCCTCACAATATCTGCATATGTCAGAGGTCTCATAGTGGAAAGAGGTTGGGATGCAGTCATTGTTATGCTTGTGTGTTTAACTTCAGTCTCTGAAGTAAGGGAGTCTGGTGAATCTCCTCTGTTCTCGTCAAACAATTCTTCAAGACACAATTCTGAATACTCAACATCTGACAGTGTTGAAAGAGGGGATACTGGTCTAATGTCAGAGTACTGCAAGTAATAGTTGCAATGTTGACTGTTCATCTGGCCAAATGTCATATCAGGAGACAAAGGACGCTGCTCAAATGATGCAACAGATTCTGGGGAAGATGCTCTAAAGTCTGCCAACCAGTCCTGCAGGTTTGAAAAGTCAAAATCGGAAGACACTGATTCAGGGGACAATGCCCTGCTGTTAAATAACTTGTCAAGTTCATAGTCTGATAACACTGACTGTGGGGACTCTGGTCTGGTCTCATCAAACAGGGAATCTAGACACAAATCAGTACCTTCCCAGTCAGAAAATGTTGATTCTGGTGTAATCGACCTGTGGCTTGACAATTCCACATGGTTACAGATAATGGGAGGTCTGAACTGAGGAACAGGTGAGTCAGGGGAGAGGGGCCTAATCTCACTTTGAGATGTGACTGACTCTGGAGACTGTGGTCGTAATTCGAATACCCCATCATCTACGGAGGAATGAGCGCACTCCTTATCTGACACCACTGGCAGAGGCCAAAGAGGTTTCAACTCAAATGATTTCATGGTCATAAAAGTGTCTGGTTGTCTGTCACGTGAAACGCCCCTCACAATATCGGCATATGTCAGAGGTCTCACACTGGAAAGAGGTTGGGATGCAGTCATTGTTATGCTTGTGTGTTTAACTTCAGTCTCTGAAGTAAGTGAGTCTGGTGAATCTGCTCTGTTCTCGTCAAACAATTCTTCAAGACACAATTCCGAATACTCAACATCTGACAGTGTTGAAAGAGGTGATACTGGTCTAATGTCAGAGTACTGCAAGTAATAGTTGCAATGTTGACTGTTCATCTGCCCAAATGTCATATCAGGAGACAAAGGACGCTGCTGAAATGATGCAACAGATTCTGGGGAAGATGCTCTAAAGTCTGCCGACCAGTCCTGCAGGTTTGAAAAGTCAAAATCGGTAGACACTGATTCAGGGGACAATGCCCTGCTGCTAAATAACTTGTCAAGTTCATAGTCTGATAACACTGACTGTGGGGACTCTGGTCTGGTCTCATCAAACAGGGTATTTAGACACAAATCAGTACCTTCCCAGTCAGAAAATGTTGAGTCTGGCGTAATCGACCTGTGGCTTGACAGTTCCACATGGTAACATATATGGGGAGGTCTGAACTGAGGAACAGGTGAGTCAGGAGAGAGGGGCCTAAGACGCTGCTCAAATGCCACAACAGATTCTGGGGAAGAAGCTCTGAAGTCTGCCAACCAGTTCTGCAGGTTTGAAAAGTCAAAATCGGAAGACACTGATTCAGGGGATAATGCCCTGCTGCTAAATAACTTGTCAAGTTCATAGTCTGAAAACAATGACTGTGGGGACTCTGGTCTGGTCTCATCAAACAGGGTATCTAGACACAAATCAGTACCTTCCCAGTCAGAAAAGGTTGATTCTGGCGTAATCGACCTGTGGCTTGACAATTCCACATGGTAACATATATGGGGAGGTCTGAACTGAGGAACAGGTGAGTCAGGAGAGAGGGGCCTAATCTCACTTTGAGATGCCACTGAACATGGAGACTGTGTTCTCAATTCAGTGACCCAATCATCTACAGAAGAATGAGCGCACTTCTTGTCTGACACCACTGGCAGAGGCCAAAGAGGTTTCAACTCAAATGATTTCATGGTCATAAAAGTGTCTGGTTGCCTGTCACGTGAAACGCCCCTCACAATATCTGCATATGTCAGAGGTCTCATACTGGAAAGCGGTTGGGATGCAGTCATTGTTATGCTTGTGTGTTTAACTTCAGTCTCTGAAGTAAGCGAGTCTGGTGAATCTGCTCTGTTCTCGTCAAACAATTCTTCAAGACACAATTCCGAATACTCAACATCTGACAGTGTTGAAAGAGGGGATACTGGTCTAATGTCAGAGTACTGCAAGTAATAGTTGCAATGTTGACTGTTCATCTGGCCAAATGTCATATCAGGAGACAAAGGACGCTGCTCAAATGATGCAACAGAGTCTGAGGAAGATGCTCTGAAGTCTGCCAACCAGTCCTGCAGGTTTGAAAAGTCAAAATGGGAAGACACTGATTCAGGGGACAATGCCCTGCTGCTAAATAACTTGTCAAGTTCATAGTCTGATAACACTGACTGTGGGGACTCTGGTCTGGTCTCATCAAACAGGGAATCTAGACACAATTCAGTACCTTCCCAGTCAGAAAATGTTGATTCTGGCGTAATTGACCTGTGGCTTGACAATTCCACATGGTAACATATATGGGGAGGTCTGAACTGAGGAACAGGTGAGTCAGGAGAGAGGGGCCTAATCTCACTCTGAGATGCCACTGAACATGGAGACTGTGGTCGTAATTCGAATACCCCATCATCTACGGATGAATGAGCGCACTCCTTGTCCGACACCACTGGCAGAGGCCAAAGAGGCTTCAACTCAAATGATTTCATGGTCATAAAAGTGTCTGGTTGTCTGTCACGTGAAACGCCCCTCACAATATCTGCATATGTCAGAGGTCTCATACTGGAAAGTGGTTGGGATGCAGTCATTGTTATGCTTGTGCGTTTAACTTCAGTCTCTGAAGTAAGTGAGTCTGGTGAATCTGCTCTGTTCTCGTGAAACAATTCTTGAAGACACAATTCCGAATACTCAACATCTGACATTGTTGAAAGAGGTGATACTGGTCTAATGTCAGAGTACTGCAAGTAATAGTTGCAATGCTGACTGTTCATCTGGTCAAATGTCATATCAGGAGACAAAGGACGCTGCTCAAATGACGCAACAGATTCTGGGGAAGAAGCTCTGAAGTCTGCCAACCAGTTCTGCAGGTTTGAAAAGTCAAAATCGGAAGACACTGATTCAGGGGATAATGCCCTGCTGCTAAATAACTTGTCAAGTTCATAGTCTGATAACACTGACTGTGGGGACTCTGGTCTGGTCTCATCAAACAGGGTATCTAGACACAAATCAGTACCTTCCCAGTCAGAAAAGGTTGATTCTGGCGTAATCGACCTGTGGCTTGACAGTTCCACATGGTAACATATATGGGGAGGTCTGAACTGAGGAACAGGTGAGTCAGGAGAGAGGGGCCGAAGTTCACTTTGAGATGTGACTGACTCTGGAGACTGTGGTCGTAATTCGAATACCCCATCATCTACAGAAGAATGAGCGCACTTCTTGTCTGACACCACTGGCAGAGGCCAAAGAGGTTTCAACTCAAATGATTTCATGGTCATAAAAGTGTCTGGTTGCCTGTCACGTGAAACGCCCCTCACAATATCTGCATATGTCAGAGGTCTCATACTGGAAAGCGGTTGGGATGCAGTCATTGTTATGCTTGTGTGTTTAACTTCAGTCTCTGAAGTAAGTGAGTCTGGTGAATCTGCTCTGTTCTCGTCAAACAAATCTTCAAGACACAATTCTGAATACTCAACATCTGACATTGTTGAAAGAGGAGATACTAGTCTAATGTCAGAGTACTGCAAGTAATAGTTGCAATGTTGACTGTTCATCTGGCCAAATGTCATATCAGGAGACAAAGGACGCTGCTCAAATGACGCAACAGATTCTGGGGAAGATGCTCTAAAGTCTGCCAACCAGTCCTGCAGGTTTGAAAAGTCAAAATGGGAAGACACTGATTCAGGGGACAATGCCCTGCTGCTAAATAACTTGTCAAGTTCATAGTCTGATAACACTGACTGTGGGGACTCTGGTCTGGTCTCATCAAACAGGGTATCTAGACACAAATCAGTACCTTCCCAGTCAGAAAATGTTGATTCTGGCGTAATTGACCTGTGGCTTGACAGTTCCACATGGTAACATATATGGGGAGGTCTGAACTGAGGAACAGGTGAGTCAGGAGAGAGGGGCCTAAGACGCTGCTTAAATGATGCAACAGATTCTGGGGAAGATGCTCTAAAGTCTGCCAACCAGTTCTGCAGGTTTGAAAAGTCAAAATCGGAAGACACTGATTCAGGGGACAATGCCCTGCTGCTAAATAACTTGTCAAGTTCATAGTCTGATAACACTGACTGTGGGGACTCTGGTCTGGTCTCATCAAACAGGGTATCTAGACACAAATCAGTACCTTCCCAGTCAGAAATTGTTGATTCTGGCGTAATCGACCTGTGGCTTGACAATTCCACATGGTTACAGATAACGGGAGGTCTGAACTGAGGAACAGGTGAGTCAGGAGAGAGGGGCCTAATCTCACTCTGAGATGCCACTGAACATGGAGACTGTGTTCTCAATTCATTGACCCAATCATCTACGGAAGAATGAGCACACTCCTTGTCTGACACCACTGGCAGAGGCCAAAGAGGTTTCAACTCAAATGATTTCATGGTCATAAAAGTGTCTGGTTGCCTGTCACGTGAAACGCCCCTCACAATATCTGCATATGTCAGAGGTCTCATACTGGAAAGCGGTTGGGATGCAGTCATTGTTATGCTTGTGTGTTTAACTTCAGTCTCTGAAGTAAGTGAGTCTGGTGAATCTGCTCTGTTCTCGTCAAACAATTCTTCAAGACACAATTCTGAATACTCAACATCTGACAGTGTTGAAAGAGGTGATACTAGTCTAATGTCAGAGTACTGCAAGTAATAGTTGCAATGTTGACTGTTCATCTGGCCAAATGTCATATCAGGAGACAAAGGACGCTGCTCAAATGACGCAACAGAGTCTGGGGAAGATGCTCTAAAGTCTGCCAACCAGTTCTGCAGGTTTGAAAAGTCAAAATCGGAAGACACTGATTCAGGGGATAATGCCCTGCTGCTAAATAACTTGTCAAGTTCATAGTCTGATAACACTGACTGTGGGGACTCTGGTCTGGTCTCATCAAACAGGGAATCTAGACACAAATCAGTACCTTCCCAGTCAGAAAATGTTGATTCTGGTGTAATCGACCTGTGGCTTGACAATTCCACATGGTTACAGATAATGGGAGGTCTGAACTGAGGAACAGGTGAGTCAGGGGAGAGGGGCCTAATCTCACTCTGAGATGTGACTGACTCTGGAGACTGTGGTCGTAATTCGAATACCCCATCATCTACGGAGGAATGAGCGCACTCCTTGTCTGACACCACTGGCAGAGGCGAAAGAGGTTTCAACTCAAATGATTTCATGGTCATAAAAGTGTCTGGTTGCCTGTCACGTGAAACGCCCCTCACAATATCGGCATATGTCAGAGGTCTCACACTGGAAAGAGGTTGGGATGCAGTCATTGTTATGCTTGTGTGTTTAACTTCAGTCTCTGAAGTAAGGGAGTCTGGTGAATCTGCTCTGTTCTCGTCAAACAATTCTTCAAGACACAATTCTGAATACTCAACATCTGACATTGTTGAAAGAGGGGATACTGGTCTAATGTCAGAGTACTGCAAGTAATAGTTGCAATGCTGACTGTTCATCTGGTCAAATGTCATATCAGGAGACAAAGGACGCTGCTCAAATGATGCAACAGATTCTGGGGAAGATGCTCTGAAGTCTGCAAACCAGTCCTGCAGGTTTGAAAAGTCAAAATCAGTAGACACTGATTCAGGGGACAATGCCCTGCTGCTAAATAACTTGTCAAGTTCATAGTCTGATAACACTGACTGTGGGGACTCTGGTCTGGTCTCATCAAACAGGGTATCTAGACACAAATCAGTACCTTCCCAGTCAGAAAATGTTGATTCTGGCGTAATCGACCTGTGGCTTGACAATTCCACATCGTTACAAATAATCGGAGGTCTGAACTGAGGAACAGGTGAGTCAGGAGAGAGGGGCCTAATCTCACTTTGAGATGCCACTGAACATGGAGACTGTGTTCTCAATTCAGTGACCCAATCATCTACGGAGGAATGAGCGCACTCCTTGTCTGACACCACTGGCAGAGGCCAAAGAGGTTTCAACTCAAATGATTTCATGGTCAAAAAAGTGTCTGGTTGTCTGTCACGTGAAACGCCCCTCACAATATCTGCATATGTCAGAGGTCTCATACTGGAAAGCGGTTGGGATGCAGTCATTGTTATGCTTGTGTGTTTAACTTCAGTCTCTGAAGTAAGCGAGTCTGGTGAATCTGCTCTGTTCTTGTGAAACAATTCTTCAAGACACAATTCTGAATACTCAACATCTGACAGTGTTGAAAGAGGGGATACTGGTCTAATGTCAGAGTACTGCAAGTAATAGTTGCAATGTTGACTGTTCATCTGGCCAAATGTCATATCAGGAGACAAAGGACGCTGCTCAAATGATGCAACAGAGTCTGAGGAAGATGCTCTGAAGTCTGCCAACCAGTCCTGCAGGTTTGAAAAGTCAAAATGGGAAGACACTGATTCAGGGGACAATGCCCTGCTGCTAAATAACTTGTCAAGTTCATAGTCTGATAACACTGACTGTGGGGACTCTGGTCTGGTCTCATCAAACAGGGAATCTAGACACAATTCAGTACCTTCCCAGTCAGAAAATGTTGATTCTGGCGTAATTGACCTGTGGCTTGACAATTCCACATGGTAACATATATGGGGAGGTCTGAACTGAGGAACAGGTGAGTCAGGAGAGAGGGGCCTAATCTCACTCTGAGATGCCACTGAACATGGAGACTGTGGTCGTAATTCGAATACCCCATCATCTACGGATGAATGAGCGCACTCCTTGTCCGACACCACTGGCAGAGGCCAAAGAGGCTTCAACTCAAATGATTTCATGGTCATAAAAGTGTCTGGTTGTCTGTCACGTGAAACGCCCCTCACAATATCTGCATATGTCAGAGGTCTCATACTGGAAAGTGGTTGGGATGCAGTCATTGTTATGCTTGTGCGTTTAACTTCAGTCTCTGAAGTAAGCGAGTCTGGTGAATCTGCTCTGTTCTCGTGAAACAATTCTTGAAGACACAATTCCGAATACTCAACATCTGACATTGTTGAAAGAGGTGATACTGGTCTAATGTCAGAGTACTGCAAGTAATAGTTGCAATGCTGACTGTTCATCTGGTCAAATATCATATCAGGAGACAAAGGACGCTGCTCAAATGATGCAACAGATTCTGGGGAAGATGCTCTGAAGTCTGCCAACCAGTCCTGCAGGTTTGAAAAGTCAAAATCGGTAGACACTGATTCAGGGGACAATGCCCTGCTGCTAAATAACTTGTCAAGTTCATAGTCTGATAACACTGACTGTGGGGACTCTGGTCTGGTCTCATCAAACAGGGTATTTAGACACAAATCAGTACCTTCCCAGTCAGAAAATGTTGAGTCTGGCGTAATCGACCTGTGGCTTGACAGTTCCACATGGTAACATATATGGGGAGGTCTGAACTGAGGAACAGGTGAGTCAGGAGAGAGGGGCCTAAGACGCTGCTCAAATGCCACAACAGATTCTGGGGAAGAAGCTCTGAAGTCTGCCAACCAGTTCTGCAGGTTTGAAAAGTCAAAATCGGAAGACACTGATTCAGGGGATAATGCCCTGCTGCTAAATAACTTGTCAAGTTCATAGTCTGAAAACAATGACTGTGGGGACTCTGGTCTGGTCTCATCAAACAGGGTATCTAGACACAAATCAGTACCTTCCCAGTCAGAAAAGGTTGATTCTGGCGTAATCGACCTGTGGCTTGACAGTTCCACATGGTAACATATATGGGGAGGTCTGAACTGAGGAACAGGTGAGTCAGGAGAGAGGGGCCTAAGATGCTGCTTAAATGATGCAACAGATTCTGGGGAAGATGCTCTAAAGTCTGCTAACCAGTCCTGCAGGTTTGAAAAGTCAAAATCGGAAGACACTGATTCAGGGGACAATGCCCTGCTGCTAAATAACTTGTCAAGTTCATAGTCTGATAACACTGACTGTGGGGACTCTGGTCTGGTCTCATCAAACAGGGTATCTAGACACAAATCAGTACCTTCCCAGTCAGAAATTGTTGATTCTGGCGTAATCGACCTGTGGCTTGACAATTCCACATGGTTACAGATAACGGGAGGTCTGAACTGAGGAACAGGTGAGTCAGGAGAGAGGGGCCTAATCTCACTCTGAGATGCCACTGAACATGGAGACTGTGTTCTCAATTCATTGACCCAATCATCTACAGAAGAATGAGCACACTCCTTGTCTGACACCACTGGCAGAGGCCAAAGAGGTTTCAACTCAAATGATTTCATGGTCATAAAAGTGTCTGGTTGCCTGTCACGTGAAACGCCCCTCACAATATCTGCATATGTCAGAGGTCTCATACTGGAAAGCGGTTGGGATGCAGTCATTGTTATGCTTGTGTGTTTAACTTCAGTCTCTGAAGTAAGTGAGTCTGGTGAATCTGCTCTGTTCTCGTCAAACAATTCTTCAAGACACAATTCTGAATACTCAACATCTGACAGTGTTGAAAGAGGTGATACTAGTCTAATGTCAGAGTACTGCAAGTAATAGTTGCAATGTTGACTGTTCATCTGGCCAAATGTCATATCAGGAGACAAAGGACGCTGCTCAAATGACGCAACAGAGTCTGGGGAAGATGCTCTAAAGTCTGCCAACCAGTCCTGCAGGTTTGAAAAGTCAAAATCTGTAGACACTAATTCAGGGGACAATGCCCTGCTGCTAAATAACTTGTCAAGTTCATAGTCTGATAACACTGACTGTGGGGACTCTGGTCTGGTCTCATCAAACAGGGTATCTAGACACAAATCAGTACCTTCCCAGTCAGAAAAGGTTGATTCTGGCGTAATTGACCTGTGGCTTGACAATTCCACATGGTTACAGATAATGGGAGGTCTGAACTGAGGAACAGGTGAGTCAGGGGAGAGGGGCCTAATCTCACTCTGAGATGTGACTGACTCTGGAGACTGTGGTCGTAATTCGAATACCCCATCATCTACGGAGGAATGAGCGCACTCCTTGTCTGACACCACTGGCAGAGGCGAAAGAGGTTTCAACTCAAATGATTTCATGGTCATAAAAGTGTCTGGTTGCCTGTCACGTGAAACGCCCCTCACAATATCGGCATATGTCAGAGGTCTCACACTGGAAAGAGGTTGGGATGCAGTCATTGTTATGCTTGTGTGTTTAACTTCAGTCTCTGAAGTAAGGGAGTCTGGTGAATCTGCTCTGTTCTCGTGAAACAATTCTTCAAGACACAATTCTGAATACTCAACATCTGACATTGTTGAAAGTGGGGATACTGGTCTAATGTCAGAGTACTGCAAGTAATAGTTGCAATGCTGACTGTTCATCTGGTCAAATGTCATATCAGGAGACAAAGGACGCTGCTCAAATGACGCAACAGATTCTGGGGAAGATGCTCTAAAGTCTGCCAACCAGTTCTGCAGGTTTGAAAAGTCAAAATCGGAAGACACTGATTCAGGGGACAATGCCCTGCTGCTAAATAACTTGTCAAGTTCATAGTCTGATAACACTGACTGTGGGGACTCTGGTCTGGTCTCATCAAACAGGGTATCTAGACACAAATCAGTACCTTCCCAGTCAGAAATTGTTGATTCTGGCGTAATCGACCTGTGGCTTGACAATTCCACATGGTTACAGATAACGGGAGGTCTGAACTGAGGAACAGGTGAGTCAGGAGAGAGGGGCCTAATCTCACTCTGAGATGCCACTGAACATGGAGACTGTGTTCTCAATTCATTGACCCAATCATCTACGGAAGAATGAGCACACTCCTTGTCTGACACCACTGGCAGAGGCCAAAGAGGCTTCAACTCAAATGATTTCATGGTCATAAAAGTGTCTGGTTGCCTGTCACGTGAAACGCCCCTCACAATATCTGCATATGTCAGAGGTCTCATAGTGGAAAGCGGTTGGGATGCAGTCATTGTTATGCTTGTGTGTTTAACTTCAGTCTCTGAAGTAAGTGAGTCTGGTGAATCTGCTCTGTTCTCGTCAAACAAATCTTCAAGACACAATTCTGAATACTCAACATCTGACATTGTTGAAAGAGGTGATACTAGTCTAATGTCAGAGTACTGCAAGTAATAGTTGCAATGTTGACTGTTCATCTGGCCAAATGTCATATCAGGAGACAAAGGACGCTGCTCAAATGACGCAACAGATTCTGGGGAAGATGCTCTAAAGTCTGCCAACCAGTCCTGCAGGTTTGAAAAGTCAAAATGGGAAGACACTGATTCAGGGGACAATGCCCTGCTGCTAAATAACTTGTCAAGTTCATAGTCTGATAACACTGACTGTGGGGACTCTGGTCTGGTCTCATCAAACAGGGTATCTAGACACAAATCAGTACCTTCCCAGTCAGAAAATGTTGATTCTGGCGTAATTGACCTGTGGCTTGACAATTCCACATGGTTACAGATAATGGGAGGTCTGAACTGAGGAACAGGTGAGTCAGGGGAGAGGGGCCTAATCTCACTCTGAGATGTGACTGACTCTGGAGACTGTGGTCGTAATTCGAATACCCCATCATCTACGGAGGAATGAGCACACTCCTTGTCTGACACCACTGGCAGAGGCGAAAGAGGTTTCAACTCAAATGATTTCATGGTCATCAAAGTGTCTGGTTGCCTGTCACGTGAAACGCCCCTCACAATATCGGCATATGTCAGAGGTCTCATACTGGAAAGAGGTTGGGATGCAGTCATTGTTATGCTTGTGTGTTTAACTTCAGTCTCTGAAGTAAGGGAGTCTGGTGAATCTGCTCTGTTCTCGTCAAACAATTCTTCAAGACACAATTCTGAATACTCAACATCTGACATTGTTGAAAGAGGGGATACTGGTCTAATGTCAGAGTACTGCAAGTAATAGTTGCAATGCTGACTGTTCATCTGGTCAAATGTCATATCAGGAGACAAAGGACGCTGCTCAAATGATGCAACAGATTCTGGGGAAGATGCTCTGAAGTCTGCAAACCAGTCCTGCAGGTTTGAAAAGTCAAAATCGGTAGACACTGATTCAGGGGACAATGCCCTGCTGCTAAATAACTTGTCAAGTTCATAGTCTGATAACACTGACTGTGGGGACTCTGGTCTGGTCTCATCAAACAGGGTATCTAGACACAAATCAGTACCTTCCCAGTCAGAAAATGTTGATTCTGGCGTAATCGACCTGTGGCTTGACAATTCCACATCGTTACAAATAATCGGAGGTCTGAACTGAGGAACAGGTGAGTCAGGAGAGAGGGGCCTAATCTCACTTTGAGATGCCACTGAACATGGAGACTGTGTTCTCAATTCAGTGACCCAATCATCTACGGAGGAATGAGCGCACTCCTTGTCTGACACCACTGGCAGAGGCCAAAGAGGTTTCAACTCAAATGATTTCATGGTCAAAAAAGTGTCTGGTTGTCTGTCACGTGAAACGCCCCTCACAATATCTGCATATGTCAGAGGTCTCATACTGGAAAGCGGTTGGGATGCAGTCATTGTTATGCTTGTGTGTTTAACTTCAGTCTCTGAAGTAAGCGAGTCTGGTGAATCTGCTCTGTTCTCGTGAAACAATTCTTCAAGACACAATTCTGAATACTCAACATCTGACAGTGTTGAAAGAGGTGATACTGGTCTAATGTCAGAGTACTGCAAGTAATAGTTGCAATGTTGACTGTTCATCTGGCCAAATGTCATATCAGGAGACAAAGGACGCTGCTCAAATGACGCAACAGAGTCTGGGGAAGATGCTCTCAAGTCTGCCAACCAGTCCTGCAGGTTTGAAAAGTCAAAATCTGTAGACACTGATTCAGGGGACAATGCCCTGCTGCTAAATAACTTGTCAAGTTCATAGTCTGATAACACTGACTGTGGGGACTCTGGTCTGGTCTCATCAAACAGGGTATCTAGACACAAATCAGTACCTTCCCAGTCAGAAAATGTTGATACTGGTGTAATTGACCTGTGGCTTGACAGTTCCACATGGTTACAGATAATAGGAGGTCTGAACTGAGGAACAGGTGAGTCAGGGGAGAGGGGCCTAATCTCACTTTGAGAGGCCACTGAACATGGAGACTGTGGTCTGAATTCGGTGACCCAATCATCCACGGAGGAATGAGTGCACTCCTTGTTTGACACCACTGGTGAAGTGAATGACCTGGCATTAACCAAAATCTCTGCATGTCTTCCATGTGTAATGCCCCGCACAACGTCTGCGTATGTAAGAGGTCTCACTTTGCAAAGTGTTTGGGATGCAGTTAGTCTTTCGTTTTTGTATTCAGGATTGATCTGTGGAGTAACTGAGTTCTCTGTATCTGCTCTGTTGTTTCCAGAGAAATTATTTGACACATAGGATTCTGGACTCAATCCATTATTGATATCTTCAGATATTGTCTCTTTGTCCACCTCTTTTGTGTTTTCAGGAGATATTGGAGGCATTTCATTAGGGAACTTTAAAATGCACTTTGGTCTTTCAACAAGGTTGTATACCATTGGCTTTGGCAATTCTTTGCATGAGTTTCTTCTGGACAATTCATTCACACAACACAAATTCATGGAGTCTTGCATTTGCTTGTGTTCCAAGGTGTCTTGTCTAATATTTGTTAAGTGACTATCCAGCTTACCTTGTGATGGTGTATAATTAGAAGACTGTGGTTGTAACTTAGAAAACCAGTAATCAAGGAAACATTGACTGTTTTTGTCGTCTGATTTTGGAACTTCTGATGACAGTGGTCTGAACTGAAATTTTTTGCTCGAACAGTCTTCACTATGTACACTTTTGACATCAGGGTGTGTGAAATATTTAGCAGAATCAGTCGTTGTAAACAGAGGTGCCTTTTCCTCAGCTTTAACTTGCCATGTTGATGAATCTGATGCATCTGTGCTTCTTTCATCCCACCATCCGTCAAGACGTGATGAAGGAGTCTTCATAGAATATTGCAAATGATCACATTTTTTCTGTTTGTAATGTGAAACTGACACATTGGGACGAATAAAAGCATCTGATGCGACTGATTCCTGACTTGGAGGAGGATTGTGATCTGAAGGTACTAATTCTCGTGTCAAAGAGTTCCGCTCACCCTCTTCCTCATTGCAACCTATAGTGTATGGAGCTGATGTTAACAGCTGTGAGGGTGGATTTTCTCCTGAATATTGTAAAAAATAATCACAATATTGACTCCTGAGTTGGGCACGGATAGGTTCTGAAAGCAATAGTTCAAGAAATGAGAAACTGCACTGAGAAGTTTGAGATTCTGGTGAGTACGGTCTGCAATCTTTATCTGAAGATTCATATCCGTGAATATTTGTAACTGAGTCAGGTAAAGATACTCTTCTATCAGGTGAAACATAATGCAAAAACTCATCATGCTCAATATTTGGTGTCACAGGTGAGAATGCTCTGAACTCACCCTTTCTCTGTGGACTTGGCACAGATGGCACAGATGAACTATATTTAGATACTTGAGAGTTGGGTGATAGTGACCTAGGGTTATTCCAAGACTTGAAGGGTTCAGCAAAAGGGAAATATGAAACCCCAGCAGTGGCAAAATGTTTTGAATGTGTAAACTGTGGTTCACATTCATATGTATGTGATGGATTTGGGTGTAATTTATTTTCAGTGGAATCGACTATAACTTCTGGTGAGGTACATGCATCAGATCTTGGGGAGAGTGCCCGGATGTCATCCAATATACTGTAAAAGCCAGGTAAGACCCTTCTTTCTCCCTGTGGAGAGTCAGGTGACATTGCCCTATAATCACTAATTGACATGACAGATTCAGGGGATGACAGTCTAGGTATGGAGTCATTTAATAGCCATGCCTCTGTAGGGATGTGCTCCCTTTCATTAACAGGTAAAAATGAGAGATACTGATCATCAGATACCAAAGAATCAGGGGTCAAAGGGCAGTACTCTATAAAAGTGGAAGTTAATGTCACGTCTTGCACAGGCGATTGCGGTGCAAGAGGAGTAATAGGTAGGAAAAAGCTGGAAGAGGCAGTCTTTGACTCAGAGATGCAGGATGTCTTTGGCCTAACAACAAGACTGTCACTGTCTGGACTAACAGAAGAGAAATCATGGTACCTACCATTTGAATCACAAGCCATCTGAGAACAACAGGTAGTTCCCTTACTGTGAGGCAAATTGGACTCTGATACTTTCATTTTGAATGGTTTCATCATGCTGTGCTTAGCTGTCGGAGTTACTGGTTCAAATGACTGAACATCATCAATGAAGGGCATCTTTTCCAGATGATGACGACTGTATAGTTGGGGTTTTGTTTTTTCTTCATTGCTTGGATTGAAGGGTTTGAAGCCCATGTCCACACCAGAAACCTGTGTCACTTTGTCATGATCATACAGTACTCGTTTGTGGGCTGGGACCTCATCAGTACACTTCTGAGAGAACCTGCTTTTTTGAGCTACATCTGTGTCATCCTCAGTTATGGCCAGAGTTGCTCGAGGGTCCTCTGATGAGAAGACTAACAGGTTAGGGTCACCAATTCTTCTCACAATAGTTTTAGCTTTCTTTGCGTTGCCAAGCTGTGGTGTGTAGCTAAACTCATCACAAATCTCACTGAAGTCGGTCTCGGCTTGGTCTGATTCTGACAAGCTCAGACCAAAGTCTCTGATTGACATCGATGATGGTAACTTCATAGTTTCACGTGATTGCCCTTGCTCATCTTCACAACCACACTGCTTCAAGGGTAAGGCTTGGCTGCAGTCATCTTTGACTTGGCAACGTTGGTCTTTCTTTCTGGGGTTATAAACCTGGGTTGCTTGGCTCCCCAATGCGGCTTCTTTTGAAGTGGGAAGCGTACTTACTTGCTCGTCTGAGTTGTCGTACATTGTAGGCTCTTGTGTAATTACATCCTCCGAGGTCCACAGGTTAGGGTTCAATTCGCTGTAACACAAAAGGAATATGATATGTCAAATGGCAACACTCAAAAACTATGCATGTTCTATTACAGTGTCGAACTCCAGAAAAGCAACAGTTTTTACTTGTCTTTATGTCCATATGGTGTTTTACTTTGTATGCCACAGTTGTCAATTGAACTGTGTCAAATGATGTGACATTACATTATGCTTGAGATGTGTGTTGCAGATTCAGGAATAATTTCAAATGAATAATTTACTGTGGGATCTCGAGCTCATCCAACAGGTCCCCGTGCATGCTCTCTGAGTGGGTGTGTCCAATAGGCTCGGCCCAGGAAGGGATATCCAGTAGGGAAGCCACTGAGAGATCCTCTTCAGAAACAGCTGGGGGTGGTCTACGGTCTGACTCCACCCTTCTCACAATTCTTGGGCTCTCTGCATCCTCTTGCACTGAAGACAGGGCTACTGACACTGAAAACACACATGCGATGAATAAGAGTGTTGGTGTTGGATAGAGCCTTCAAACTGGTTCATTAAGTGTTTAGTGGTGTTACTACCTTCACTGTGATCCAGTGTCTTCTCTATTTCTGCATAAGTTCGAGATGTTTGTTCTTGAACTGACTTGTTCATCTGGGTCTCAATCAGATGGACGATGTCCATGCGATTGATCTTGGTTAGTCTCTTAATCAGACAGTCCTCTGTGGAAGATTTTATCAATCAATGAAAGAACATTAAATTAACATAAGAAAGAAATAAAGTAAAAAGTAGTCTAATAAAGTCTAATAAATACACAAAACATTTGATTTAAAACTATAGATGAAGCAGGTTCATTTTAGAAGCTGTATGAAGGAAAGTAAAAAGTTACTGGTGCATTCAGTATCTTCAAAGAAATTAAGGTTTATAAGATTTGAAGAACTATTTTAACAAGCGCTTGTAAAAAGTCAATCAAAATCTGCCAGACCAAAATGCCATGTACCTGTGGCATGTTTGCCTTCCCGCTCCACCCAGCGCTGCAGCAACGCGTGGCTCTGCTCTTGTAGGGAGTTAGGATTTTCTGTTCTTACCAATTGAATATCATCCTCACTGAATTCCAGTTCTCTTGCCAGCTCTGGGGTGATGCGTAACAGAACGATGAATGAAAAAATGTACGACAATCAGCTCTTCCCCAAATTCTGCTCAAAAATACACCAGTTCCAATTCAAACAAAAATGCACAACATATCGCTTTTGCCTAAAAGAACATAATTATATTATTTTACAGCTTACCAGTCCAGCTGAAGCCAAGAAGATCTGCAATGATAGCTAATGTCTCCTCTTTCCTGTCAGCATCATCCTGCCAATCCACTAAAAAAGGTCGTCAGAGCCAAACATTAAATCTTAATATCAGGGTAGTTCAAGGTCTAAAATATCATTAACTATAAATCTCAAAGTAATTTTTTCACATTGCTGGTACCAGTGATGTAAAAAATACTTTGTAGGTGTAGATTTGGATGTAAATTTCTTTTACACTATGTTATGGGCTGTAATACTCTGAAATTAAACGTGGATCTGTGATGTTGGTATGAATGATAACATAAAGGTTGGATTTGTCACTCTGAAGAGGCGTTGACTTGTTTACTGACAATGACTATTTGGTCACAATTAGCACATCATGTTTTTTTAATCATTAGTGTAAGCAATGACATTAATGTGCTGATCAAGCGATCTGCATGCTAATATTAGTAAAGCTGTATTAGTAGTACAGATATCAATACCAATACAATAGCTGAAGAGAACATCTAAGTTATTAAAGCTAGTACTTATTTAACCAACATGGCCATTCAATCTTGAGATTGCATAAACACAAACACAGATGGAAAAGTAACTTACCAACATGCAAAACCTCACAACACATACGTACCACACACAGACACAGACACACACACATATGTACCACACACAGACACAGACACACACATACCACACACCACGCACACAATACATACAAGAAAACACAATGCAAGATGGGACGAGACAAATCACAACACAAAATGACAAATGGTGACATTGTGTTCTTAGGAAGAGGAAAAGGGGTCTTGTTGCCGAGGAGATAGAGATAGGAAAGCAAAAGCCCGTGTAGGTCTGGCCATACCTGGCGTACATCCTGGAGTTTGGTCATCGATGATTCTCTGCATCTCAGTTTCCACTGTGTCATCCTGGGCAGGCTTGGATTGAAATACATCCTCTGTCCCAGAAGATGGTTGCACACCAGGCAACGGCTTGCCATCAGAATCAGAACTGTGTGAGGCTGGGATGTCATATGTAAAGATAACAGAATCTGGACTCCTGTGACTTGAGCTGCTTATATCATCAGTGTCCAACGAAGATCTAACAGATGTCTCTGTAGAGAGTTGGATTTCTTTCATTTCAGAAGAGGAGAAGGGGATTGTCTGAGCTAGAGGTTTTTCTTGTGTCATAACAGGAGATTTGGAGGGGAAAAGGTTGGATTCATTAGTGGGTTGACTACCATCAGAATAACTCCTGCTGCCTTTATTTGAGGTTTTACTTGCGTCACTATCAGCCTCAGATCTTGTCCTACGATCCAAAGATCCACATTTTTCTGCTTTTGTTTGAACCTGATCAAGCTCAGAGTCTTCCATGACCATATCCTCTTCAGTTGTGCTGCCTGGTTTGATTGGCAAAGGTGGGGGTGAATCTCTATGATATGCTGGAATCCTATCCAGTGCAGCTGAAGAGGACATCTCTATGACTGAGCACTGGTCATCTTCGTCGTCCTCCTCCTCGTCATCATCATCAGGAGAGGAGTCTGACGACTCGTGACCCTGCTCCAAGTACACTGAATGGGCAACTGTGTCTGACTGAAGATCAGCTATGGTAGAGTCTAGATAGTCCAGCCCAAGGCTTTCAAGGGCTCCAGCCTCACTTTGAGTAATGGTTAGTCTCTCCAAAGCACTGGGGGAACCAAGCTGAACCTCTATGGAACTTCCAAGATTTACTTCAGAAAGTGGGATCTCACTCTTATCTTTGATGAGAGTTCTCGGTTTGGCAGTGGGAATAATGTCATTGGCATCCTGTGTCAGGTGCGACTGTGGGACCTCTTGAAGGGTTGTATCTGCAATAGAATCACTATTCTCTGAAGTTAAATACTTTGCTTGACCTCCCCCAGTCTCCTCTGCTACAACTTCATCAACCGGATGCTCCCCTATGTGAAAAAATGCATATCCTTCCTCTTCTTCATCAAAGGTTCGTCTTGTCATATCAATAGCTCCCCCTCTGGTCATTTCAAATAGCTTCCCCTCTTGAAACTGAAATGGATCAGGGCTTCTCTCATCACCTGGTGTTCGAATAGGTGTTTTTTCAGGTGTGTTGCTGTCCCCTGCAGGAAAACGATTTATCTGTTCCTCAGGCTCAACCTGTGCATTGAAGGCCTCGTCCTGCAGAGATACATGTTCTAGCTCTTCAGTACACACCATAGTCTGAGGTTCAGAACTGGAACCATCTGTCAATGGTGACTCAGCTTCTTTGTCATCATCTGGATGATGTTTATCTGTCACAGAGCTGGAAAAATGTGCGTCAGTAACTGAGAATCCTCCTACAGCATCTTTATCGTATATTTCAGCTTGTCTTTCTGTTAAAAGTGGTGCAGTGCCCTGAGCGTCCACATCAGGTCCTTCTCTGTGAGTTTCAGTTAAACATAATGAACCATCAACTGATTCATAAATTTCTGGTTGTGTCTCAATTTCTACATTCTCCTTAATGCTTGAACTAATATCTATTGCCTCACTGAGGGTGTGAGTGCTTTCTGTTGCACTTGTTTCAGAAATTCTCTGCAGAGTATCTTGTGAGGATGGGCATATGTCTGAGCCACATTTTAGATCATCGTTGTAATCATCAGCTTCTGACGGTGCAGTGGCATCTAAAGATTTGTCTCTCTTAATTTTAGCCTCATGTTCCATCTCGTCAAAAGTTTTGATCTTTGCAGCCATCTTGAACATCTCTTCTTCTGGGGTGAACTGTTTATTTGTCGCATCATCGTCACTATCAAGTGCATCGAGAGAGTCTTGCCTGATGAGTATGTGGAGATTCTCACTGTCAGATTTTTTGAGGTCTGAGAACATGTTGCCATCAGTTACTTCCTCTGCTGGGTAAGAATATTTGTCCTCTTTGAACTCTTTATCCATCTGAATGCTCTCATAGTTGTTTTCTTGCTCACCGTGATCACTTTCATCTCTGTAAATATTTTTGTCATAAGCATAACATGCTTCCAGCTGGGAGGCATAATCCTCATACACAGCTGTCTTGGCTGGAAGTTCCTTTGACTGAGTGGGGCTTACCTCAAGAGAGTCTGGACAAGGGGATTCTCTGGTAGGACTTGGCTCAATTGAATCAGGGGACGTCTTTGAAGATCGATCCTCCTTGATAGGACTAGCCTCGAGTGAGTCTGGTTGACATGGCTCTTTAGCGGGGTCATCAAAACCCACAGCGTTTAGATCCCTCAAATCATCTGGTCGTTGTAGTGTGTTAGAACTACTTGGTTGTTGCAGAAATTTGTGTGTTTTGAGAACTGATTGCGCATCATTTACATTGGCATCCCTACTATCATTCTTAGAGTCATCTGTTGTCACAAATGATTTTGTAATATCCTCTGGTCCTTCAATCGAGTCACTAAAAGGTGATCCTGCACTTGGTGAGAATTTAGCCTCATCCTCCTCTGGTGACAAACTCTTGGCACCTTCATCATCGTGGGAAGATATCTGCAACCCACCTTCCAAACTGTCCACAATGGCTACATTTGTATCTTCTGGTGATCCCTCCTTATGTTCAGGGGGGAATGTAAGAGTTTCTTTTTTAGTGTCTTTTGTCAGAATAACGTCTTTGTAACTCTCATGGACTGCCTCCTCTTCTGGGTGGCACTCAGTCACCACTGCCTCTTTCTTTAAATGTTGATCTAAGTCACAAGTGAGCAGTGCCAACATGCCTGATATATCCCGCTCAATTATACTTGACTGTTGTTGCTGTGTCTTTCTCTCGATGTGGACTTCTTGTGATGCTGTCTCTAATACAGAAATTGGTGACAATTCTGTGACTTCATCTTCGTTAGGCTGCATGGGTTCATTTTCCTCTACCCCTATCTTATCCTCCAAATTACGCCTTGTCACTATAACTTGTTCGTATCTCTCATGGACTAAATCCTTTTGTGGGCGGCTTTGTACTTCCACTGGCCTTTCCTTGAGATACTGATCTAAGTCATTACTGAGAAGTGATGACATGCCTGACATATCCTTCACAGTTTTAGACTGGATGTATGTCTTTTTACTGACGCAAACTTCTGTAAATGGAATTTCAACTACAGAACTCGGTGTACCTTCTTTGAGTTCAACCACATCAGTTTGTCCTTGTGTCTCTCCACTTATCTTATCCTCTGCATCAGTAATTGTTTGCTCCTCATTTGAGGATTTTCTGATTTTAGTGACAGTAACTTGTTCAAATCTCTCCTGGATGAGGTCCTCTTCTGGAGTCCTTCTTTTCACTGGCCTGTCTTCGAGGTACTTGTCCAAATCACTGCTAAGCAATGATAGCATACCTGACATCTCCTTCACTTTTGTAGGCAGCTGATAAGTTGTTCTCTCTACCCTCACTTCCCTCATTGGAAGTTCTTCTGTCAAAGTTACTTGGGATTCTGTAAAATCTCTCGCAGTTTCATCGCCTCGCCTTGTGCCCTCATGTTTCACCTCAGCACCGTCGGTTTCTTGTGTGGTGTAAACCTCTTCTTTACTTTCATCAGTGAAAGATGTGGAAATATCGAATTTCTCCTGAACATCATCAAATTTCACCTTAACAGTCTCTGAATACTGATCCAAATCAGTGTGCATGACTGATGTTTCTTTTACTTCTTTATCTTCACTCTCCACATCTTCACCTCCCCATTTAACTGAATGTTCTGTTGGTGCATGATCTATTTCTTGCGTTGTGTCACCTGCCATTGCTCCTTTATTTTCATCAGTGACAAATGTGAGACTTTCTTTATCTTTGTCTTTTGTTATAATAATTTGTTCAAATTTCTCCTGAGCAATATCCTCCTCTGGTGTCCGACTTGCCAGAGGCCTAGCTTGTAGGCACTGATCCAAGTCACTGTTCATCAATGACACCATCCCTGACATATCTTTTACTGCAGTGGATTCCTGGCTAGATGTTTTCCTCTCAATGTGGACTTCTTGAAGTTGTGGCTCTTCGATTTTGATCTCTGTTACTTCAGTGTCAGTTTGTGTGAAGAACATTTTGCTTTCATCAATTGTTGTATTTTCTTGGCTTGCATCATAAAGTTTATATTCCTGTGAAGATATAACATACTTTACTTCGCTGGTAGAGAAAGTAGACTTTTCATTTGTCATTTGATGAGTCACTGTGGGTTCATCACTCTCCCCTGAGCTGGAGCGATGGGTCCTAAAACCAACACTAGTCTTTGAATATTCAGCCATACCTTCATGCTTGGGACTCTCAGGACTTAGATCATCTCTCATTTGAATCCCCATGGGAGAAACACCATCGCCAAAATAACTTTTCACAGAGGGACTGGAGACAGATATTTGATCTGTAACAGAATCATCAGCCATCTCCTCGTCAGGTGCATCCAGCTGATAGTTTGCATCTGATGTTGTTGATGTCTGTTTGAAAAGCTGGTACTCAGGACTTTCTTCCAGCTCAGCTTTTATGTCAGCACTGAAGTCTTCTGATGGCCTGCGATCAGGGCTGATCTGCATGTCTTCAGATAAACTCCTACCTGTTCTTAAGACTGGTTCTTCTAACTGTATCCTGCCTAAGTTCTTCCCCGGCAACTCTGGCTCCTCTCTTTTAGTGCTAACCATCCCATCATCATATTGAATTGTATCAGCAATGTTTACTGTCTCTCCATTATACGCAATGTCTGATTCTTCAGAGTAATCTCTCTTTAAGCTTACAGTTTGGTCCTCAAACTCAAATGTTCTATGCATGCTGACGTCACTTTGAGGATGGAAAATTGTAGGTTTTTGTATTTGTATTTGGGATTGTGGCACCTGTGTGGCACTGTGTTCAGACCTTTGTATCTCTTCAGGACCTGCTGACTCAGGAATCACTGTTGAAATGTAAGACGAAGCAATGTCTTTGTGTTCAGACAGCCCAACCTTACTTTCATGTCCAGTCTGGAATGCTTTCATCAGCTCTTTCACTGACGCAGTCTCTTTCTCTGCATCTCCATATGCACTTCCATCATCACACTGAACTGTATCAGCAAATTTGACTGTCTTTTCAACATAATCACTCTCTGAAACGAATAGTGATTTTTCAGAGTCTTGCCTTACAGGTTGATCATTCTGTTGGTGGAAATCTGTAAGGTCCCGAGTTTGGATTTGTGATGTCAGCTCCTGTGAAGGACTTTGTTCAGATGTGTCTATCTTATTTGAATCTCTTGATTCAGATATCAATGTTGAAATACAAGAAGAAGCTGCAACTTTGTGTTCAAAAAGCCCAGATTTAGTTTTTGAGGGATCCTGCCCACTCTGAAAAGTTTTCATCAGCTCTTTCACAGACATAGTCTCCTTCTCTGGTGACTCTGATGCGTCTCCCTGTGGACTAAGACTTCCTCCATCCCTTTGCACCATATCTTCAAGTTGCACCGTCTTTCTGACATAAGCACTTGTTGAATTTAATAGTGACTCCTCAGAGTTATCTTTAATTAAGCTTACAGGTTGATCATCTAAGTCGGTTTTCTTGACATCGCTCTGTTGGTGGAAATCTGTGAGGCCGTGAGTTTGAGTTTGCGGTTTTGGCTCCTGTGTAGGTTCAGTCGCCTGTATCTCTTCAGAATCTGCTGATTCAGATACCAATGCTGAAATGCAGGAAGAAGCAGCTGCTTTATGTTCAAAAAGGTCAGCTTTATTTGAAGAGTCCTTTCCAGTCTGGAATGTTTTCATCAGCTCTTTTACAGACATAGTCTCCTTCTCTGATAACTCTGATGCCTTTTTCTGTAGGCTAAGATTTCCATCATCAAATTGAACTGTGTCAACAAATTTTACTGTCTTTTCAATGCTAGCGTCTGAAATTAATAGTGAATCCTCAGACGTTTGTCTGATTAACCCTACAGGTCGATCCTCCAAGTCTGTTGTGTCACCCATCTTAGCTTCACTCTGTTGGGGGAAAGTTGAGACGTCCTGAGTTTGGGTTTGCAGCTTCAGCTTCTGCGTAAGACTTTGGTCAGTCGTCTGTGGGTCTTCAGAACGTCCTGAGTCAGAAGAAGCCACATCTGCTTTAGTTTTTGAGGGATCAAGCCCAGTCTGGAATGTTTTCATCAGTTCCTTTACAGACATAGTCTCCTTCTCTGATGCCTTTTCCTGTGAGATAAGATTTCCATCATCAAATTGAACTGTATCAGCAAACTTGACTGTCTTTTCAATGCTGACGTCTGAAATTACTATTGAATCCTCAGACTCTTGTCTCTTATCTTGGGTTTGTAACGCTGGCTTCTGCGTAAGACTTTGGTCTGTCGTCTGTGCGACTTTAGAATCTCCTGATTCAGAAGAAGCCACAACCTTGTGTTCAAAAAGCCCTGTTTCAGTTTTTGAGGAATCGTGCCCAGCCTGGAATGATTTCATCAGTTCTTTCACGGATAAAGTCTCCTTTTCATACGACTGTGGTGCCTCTCCATGTAGGCCATCGTCCCTTTGAACTGTATCTGCAAATGTTACTGTCTTTTCAATGTTAGCACTACTTGAAATTAGTAGTGAATCCTCAGAGTCTTGTTTGATTAAGCTTACTGGTTTATCCTCTGTTTTGCCACATATCTTAACATCACTTTGTTCATGGAGGATTGTGAGGTCCTGAGGCTGGATTTGTGATTTCGGCTCCTGTGTAGGACTTTGTTCAGTCTTGTCTTTCTTATCAGAATCTCCTGATTCAGATATCAATGTTGAAATATGTGAAGACACAACTGCTTTGGTTTTTGAGGGATCATGACCAGTCTGGAATGTTCTCATCAGCTCTTTCACAGACATTGTCTCCTTCTCTGACACTGGTGCCTCTTCCCGTGGGCCATCATCCCTTTGCACTGTATCTGCAAATGTTACTGTCTTTGCAGCATAAGCATCTGAAATTAAGAGTGAATCCTCAGACACTTGTCTGATTAATCCTGCTGATTGTTTCTCTACGTCTGTCTTGTCAGTTATCTTAACATCACTTTGTTTGGGGAAAGCTGTGAGGTCCTCGGACTGCACAGGACTTTGTTCAGTCTTCTGTATCTCTTGAGCATCTCCTGATTCGGATATCAATGTTGAAATACCAGAAGAAGCCACTGCTTTGTGCTCGAAAAGCCCAGCTTTATTCTTTGAAGGGTCCTGTCCAGTCTGGAATGCTTTCAGCAGATCCTTAACAGTCATAGTCTCCTCTAACCTTTCTGTCTGGGATCTTGGGGATTTAGGAACGCTGGGAAGTTCTGGCATGTCTGCCTCAGTCTTGTCGGTGTAAATAGAAGATGTTTCCTGGGGAATACGTTTCTGAGTAGTTTTTTGTACTTCTTCCTCTTCCACTTTGTTCTGTAAAGCTTTAACTCTGTCCTTTATAGATCCTATAGGTGTCTCAACCACTAAAGGAGAAACTGGTGGATCCATAACTGTACTGGGTACAAGGGCACTGTCCTTCAGAAGAGCATCCCCATCTAAAGACTCCTCAGAGCTCATCCTTTCCAGCTCACCTTCAGAGCTGCTACATCCAGAGCGCTCTCTGTCTCTAAGTTTCTTCCTAATAGGTTTCTTGATATCTGGAGGACGCCGTTTGCCATCCCGTTTAACAATAACTTGTTCAAATCTATCTTGGACAAGGTCTTCTTGAGAACTATATGTTTGTACTGGTCTCTGTTCCAGGTGTTGGTCCATGTCCATGCTGAGGTGTGAGACCATGCCCGTCATGTCTTTGTCTGTGGTAGATCTACTTGTAGTCTTCCCCTCAATGCAAATCTCCTTAAAGACTGCTTCTTCGACAGGGGTATACTTCATTGAACCCCATTTCAGTGTATCCCATTTCTCTTTTTCAGCATCGTCCTGCTCGTTAATGCCATGTCCTTGAATCTCTCCAACCTTTTCCAGCCTGACTTGAAAATGTTCCACAATGGCAACAGGCTCTTTCCCCTCCAACACTCTAGCTCCAGTTCTCTCTTCATAAATTATGTGATCCGTTTGATCTCCAATCAAAATAGTCGTCATTTTAATGTCCGACATATCCGAGAGAAGGTCCGGGCTTGCAAGGGTTGCGGGGTCAAGAGGTTGGTTAGTTCTCAAGGAGAATGTCTCAGTTGATTCAGATTCATCGTCTTCAATTTAAAAAGTTTCAGAACCAAAAAGGGTAAAGAACATAAGGGACAAATGAAGTGGGGAAGAGAGACATCAGAAAACTGTGATCAAGACAATGCCATCAAAAATCCATCTTCAGTTCACAGAGTAAGGAGAAGAATGACAGGGCAGAGGATAAGGATAAGAGTCTTGAAAAGAAGACCAAAAAGAAGATGACAAGGTGATCCAGAAGAGTTTGGAAGGGAGTAGAGCAGCAAGAGCATAAGCAAAGCCAGGAGGAGTAACAAAACAGGTAGAATATGGACAAGAATAATACTGGTATAATTGGTTTGACGACATATTCAGAAATGTAACACAAAATATACAAAAAGAACCAAAGAGTAACGAGAAATCTAAATGAAACAAAGAGACAGGAACGAAGGACAACAGACAAACAAAACTTCTCAAGATTGTTGCTGACATGAAGACTCATGTCTGCCTACAAATTAAAGTTTTAAAAGATAGAAAACATAAAACTAAACTTTGAATACAAAAATTAATAGAGGGATTTTAGTAAGAGAGGCTGTGTGGTAAGTAATTAATCAGGTCAGTGTAAGTTTTACAGTGCTTATAATATTTGTAAAGAGCTTAATTCCTTCATTTAACTTATATCTTTATAAATAATTATAATTATATATAACATTGTTACATATTACACTGTTATATAATAATTTACTCTGTTGTGTGACCTTATAGGACTATTAGTCCACATACAGAGAAAAATGTAGTGATGTAAAATAATTATGTAAAAATGTGAATAGGGATTTGATCTATAGTGAAACTAAATGAACGAATGAAAGCAACTTATGAAAGTTTGTAAATGAAAAAGAAATGTGTACAGAAGCCAAAGTCACACAAAATGAATGACAGTGATAAAGTAAGCAATAAATCTACAAATGTTAACAAAGAACAAACAACATGATGTTGTTTGCCAATTATTTCTGTGCCGAACAAATAATAGCATGCCAACAGGTAAAACTGTTATAAGAATGTAATCTGGGAAAATAATAGGTCAAAATAAATACTTTTTATTACCACAGAACATAAGTATTCTGTTGAAAGATGAAATTCTAACATGAATATGTTGAAAATCACTGAATTTTGAGAGAAATTGGATAAAAAGTATTATTTTGACCTCCATTTATGATTCTTCAAAAAGGAAAAGGTCATAGCAGTTAAAGAAAATGAAAATGATGAGGGTGGGAGAAAGTCAGTGTGGTGAGTTGGAGTGAGGGGAATGCAGAGTACATCAGCCATAGCATAGCTGCCAGTAACAAACATGTAACTACACACAGTGTTAGTAGAGCAACATAAGAGAGCGGGGTTAATCCAAATGGTGAGTAACAAGTAATATCAATCAGTGCTTCTCTTACAGATGTTCATACTCATAAACTAATACTGTACAACCTTTATGTCCAGCAGTCTTTTGTTAATTAAGTGATGTGTGTGGTAGCCTACTATAAAATCAGTAGAATTATAGATATGAATTATAAATTCATAATATTAAAAATATTAATTCATTGTGTAAGTATCTAAAAATGATATACTGCTACCCTCAGTACCAACACTGACATATGAAAAATATAAAATGTCTCAAATGCATGAATCTCATTTCTGCTGTTTGCCTGAACAAAATATCACAAACTTCTAAAAAACATTTAACATTTTGCACAAAACCAGAGTTCAGCTTACATTTCTTGTCACTCTTCTCACTCTGCAAGGAAGACAGAAAAAGACGTAGTTATTTACAATCTAATCGTGGTTTTCTTCGGTCTTCATTGTAACGCTGTATCAACTGAAATTTACTTACCTCATCGTCAGCATCTTGGTCTGAATCAGACTCCTGAAGAGAAAATACAACAGAGAGAGAGCAAACGGTGCATTTAATGCAATAACGTATTATTATTTTTATATAAATACAAACCTGAGATTTATTCAAACTCACCTTAGAGTATGCTGGGAGAGTGATGTTAAGGTTGCAGATAGCATTGTGGGTAAGACTACGGTACGTGCGTGGTTCCTTGGTGAACGACAAGCGACCACACGGCTCCTGTGCTGTGTCTCTGATCTGTTCATTTACAACAATTCAGCCGTTGATTACACACATTTAAACATCTGAATGTCATAAGCAGGAATTTCAGACACTACTATCCAATGTGTTGTCATACCTTGATGAAGAGGGCCAGTCTGTTCTCTTTGAAGGCAAAGAAGCTGAACACATGGTGCTGTCCACTCTTGGTAAGAGGCACCAGGTTTCCAAAACAGTCAGCAAATATAGGCTTTCCCTCCAGCACCTGTGTGTGGACATCAAACAATTAAGGCCATGAGCTGTAGGAACCAGTTAGCAGTGTTAATCTCTTTCTAAGGTACCTCAAGATATTCACCAACCTAACTTCTATCCTTCTTTATCGCTCTGCAAAGCAGCTACAGACTAATTCAGTATCACTTCTCTCATTTCCTGTCTCCTTTCCTTTGGATGAACCCTTTCTCACACTTTTCCCTCTTCAAATTCATTCCCCGTGTCATCACACTGCACCTCGACATCTCGGCTACGGGCGACTTCGGTGAAGTTCTCCTGCTGCTCTAGGGTCTTGTCCATCTTGTCGTCGGTCATGCAGAAACAGCGTAGACGGGCCTCGATGGGGTCCAGTGTCTTCGCAAAAATGACAAACTTGGCCATGTATGGAACGCAGATGATCTCTCTGTACAGCTGAGAGGCAAAACTAACAGACTCCTGGGTCTGTCTGCAGTCTATCAGCCAGAACCTAGAAATATGAAGGAGATCTTTAATCAGATAGATATCACAATATAGCTGCATGAGACGCTGGATCCTCATGATATAACAATAAATCACCTTAAAAAATGAAAGGAGTATATTAGATTAGAGTTAAAACTTAAAACTTAGGAAGAATTTACCTTGCTGACACATTTGTGGTGAAGGAAACGCATTGGTTAACAAAGGTTAAAGGCGTAGAGCCGGTGATGTCCTCCCATTGGGCAGGAGTGGTTCCACCTGAACAAAAATAAGAATTATGACAGCATATCTCTAAAATCCTCTCCTACGTTACCTGATAACGACCTGTGATGTGTTTATTTTTATCGTTTCCTGACGCTGATGATGATTAATTACTCTCATTGCTCCCCATGCTTACCTGTAATGCTGCAGAGCAAACGTAAGGTGGGTGTCTCTCCGCTGAACTCCGTGTTTTGCCCGTCACTGTTGGAGCTCTTGGGAATAGGGATCGTCATGGTGATGGGTTTGTGGAACTTCCTCCTTCTCGGCTCCAACGTGACAATTGAGCTGAATGTCGCTTTGTTACCAAGAACCTTCCTCACCACCTCTACGTCAATGGGCTGAGCCTAGGAGAAGGTACAAAATGTAGTTGCCGTAACAATGAACATATCATAGATTTTTCCATCTGACCAGTGTTTGTACCTGTAGCCCAACTCTGATCTTCTTAGTGAGGGCTCCTTCGGGGAATACAGCCTGGACCTGGGGCACAAGAGTGCTACTGAGGACTCCGCCCTCTGGTCCAATCAAATGACTGTCCTGCTTTATCCGTGACACCACAGCAAAATACTGTGGGAAGTCTCGCGTGATGATGCGGCATATTCTTTTCTTTTCAAGCTCCTCGGGGGAATCAAGCTCTGTGAAAATCAGAAATCCAAGATAAATACTCCACAAGCAGTTAACTTCCTCTACTTCCTGCTAAAACTCCGTCCTGCTGTGGCTTCAAGTTTCTGAGCTGTCTTTCTAAGTTAAGCTCCCTTACTTTCATCCATGCCATTAAGTATCTGGTTCAGTTCCTCTTCGGTGAAGTCACAGTGGTGTTCCCTCCAGCTCTCGCCTGTCTCACTCCTCAGGATCACCAGCTCTCTCTCTGTGCCCCGTAGAGCTGCAAAATGGGGGATCTCCACGATCACAGGGCTGGAGAGGAGTGACAAAGTTAAATCGATAACAACAACAACAAATTACAGTACAGCTGGCTTTATCAGAGGTAAAATATGATGTTTGGGTTGATTTATGCATGACCTTGCAAATAAAGAAACAAGAAAACGTAAAGAGAACATCCATTCCACACCAGGAGCAGAATCCAACTAGAAACAGGTCTGGGGATTGGTAAAGCACGGGGGTAACTGAACAAGGTAAGGTCAGGGGGTTCAGGCTGAGGCTTGCACCAAGAACAAAGGAAGTAAGAAAATAAAAACAAAAAAAGTCAGGTGGACACGGTGGGAAAATATGGGTGAGTATGTGACCGCTTCCAGGATGGTGGAGTGTCCCCCCAACCATGGTCCTACCCGAGGAACTTGGTTCCTGGAGGACCCAGCTGCAGGATGCGACTGACCAGGCTCTCACCCTCATTTAGAGGGGGCGGAGCTGTGGGAAGGTGAAGCTTACTGATCCATACGCAGCACAGAGGGGGAGTGAAGAAGAAAATATGAACACACAGTTCACACACACACAGACAACAGTGTAAACGCACTCACACGAGCAATTACACACATACAAGATCACACACACACACACAATACACATACACATTCAAACACACACTTACCCCAGGAACTGGGCTCCAGTGGGCCCCACTTCTATGATGCGACCAGCCAGGCCCTCGCCCTCCACCATGGGAGGCATAGAGGCCAGACGGTGTCTCTTCACCAGCCTGCACGTCACCCGCGTGGGTGCAGAACACTTTCTCGGCGGTACGATGATTCGCAGGCCGTTGTGACGGCAGCCACGCATGGCGCCGCCTCTGGCGTCTACCATGAAGCTGACCAGGAAGCTGAAGGAGAGGACGCGGCGAGGAATCAGCGAGGATCGCTTGTTAATTGGCACAGTTGTTAAGTCCGTTGACTTTGAGCCTCCATGCAGACAAAGCAGCTCACATTACAGTAAGAAGGAATTATTTCACATCATTCAGTCTTCATACATCAAGCATATCTCAGCAGATAATATTTCATTCCAGCCTCTCGTTGTTTTCAGTCTTTTCTGGTTTCATTCCACTCAAAATTTAATTTGCAAGCCGGGCAAGCAAAGGAGAGGTCACTGAACAAGATTCTGTCTTATTTGTCCAGGAACAAATAGGTATTAAATATTGGATATCTTCAAAGCAAGCAAGGGCTCACAGGTAACTCAAGTTAACACATGTTAACTTAAAGATGTCCATAGTCAAACTGCTTTCACTTTATTTCTATTTAAAGAACATTTGTTGACATTTTTTAAGTGATCTTTGACTTTTGTCTTCAGTAGCAACAAATGGACGAGAAGGCAGGGCAGGGAAGTCACGGAGGAGTGTGAGAGGTACCACCACATTATTAGTTTAGAGCTTTTGTGAGAACAACATAGAATAACACCAGCTTTATTTCAGGAATATCAAATTAAGATCCAACCGTAAACACACCACCGTTGACACTGTAATGAAGTAAAACAATCTAAGTGTCTAATCCAGTCTGTGTATCAGCAGATTAAAGGAGTCGGATCAGCATCAATTAACTTGGTTGGAACATCTCTAGTTAACAAAACTGACACCCTGGAAATGTAAAGTCATGCATTATGGAATCATGCAGACAGATGAGATGAGAGGGTCGTTTAATATTGAATGAATGAGGGAAAAAAGGAGAGAAGAAGGAGAGGAAGTAGCCAAAATAAAGAGTTTCACCTGCTGTTGTCATGGTCTAGGCACGGAGAGGAACGGCTAGAAGCAGAAGACGACAACAAACACACACACACACACAATCACAAACACAGCAAAGGACAACAGAGAGCACGAAGAGGCAACAAGAGAATAAACAAAAAGAAAATAAAGAATAAGTAAAAGTGCCAAAAACCCTGACGGGAGACAGAAGAAACACAGCAGCAAAGATTAAAGGATGAAGGAGAGTCGAACACACAGACGTGAAGGAGTGAAGAATAATGTAAGGGAAAATTAAAATTGATTCAGAGGTGACTCAGACACCTGATCGTGAACAAAAGCAAGTGAGAGACTTTTACAACAGGAAACAGTATGGTGTGTGTGTGTACCCAGAGTGCAGCAAACTGGAGGACAGCACCACGTTATCGAGGTGCTCGGCACCCCAGCTCAGACGAAACGAGTCCTTTTCGTTCTCTTTAGACAGCGCTGACACCTACAGAGCAACAAACATCAGCCGATCAGCTCAGTTTAAGAACGATGATCTCGGATATCTTATCTCAGCTGCTTTTTGTGCCCTTTGTCATCACCTGGTGGCTCGTAAGCATCTCTTCGATGAGAACTCCTTCTCCCTGATGGAAGCTCTGGTGAATGGGAGTGTGCTGCGGCCTGGTGGTAAAGCAAGACGGATTTTCAAAGTCTCGCATGAAAGAAACAAGCACAAAACCGCTACAGTGGCATCCTGAGTGACGTATCATCTCCCCCTTTACACGTCTAATTTATAAAGATAGATGTAGAATTAGACTTTTTTTTTCTGTGAGAGCGTGTGTGTGTGTGTGTGTGTGTGTGTGTGGGGCTCGTCACCTGTCCAGGTTGTGGCTCATGTAGCTGAAGCCGTCCAGGTAGTGTCCTGGCAGAGAGTCGTCTCCCAGCTCTCTCAGGTCCTCCGCTCTCAGATATTCTCCTCCATCACCTGTCATAGTGTCCTCACCTGCAAAACACAGATGAGACATTGTATAATAAAAAAAAAATACTGTGTGTCCAGATGGGCAGGAAGTTCTGGATCTTTCAGCGCTGCATTTATTTGTGTTAGTTTGTCCTTTCTATCTCAGCTCACTGACCCACATGAGAACTTGCAGTCTTTGCAGCTCAGAGCTGTGATCTGAAACATGAGGTCGTTTTCTTCTCTACACGTTTCACTCATGAGGACAAACACCGGACTTACAGCACATGCATGAGCATGTGCGAGTCCTGCAGTAGAACTCCAGTGAACTCCATGACAAGTGTCATGTTCATATCAACACACACACAGTTAACAAACTTCTGCTTCCATAAAAGAAGGTGTTAGATGAAGGAAGGTCTGCTTATGTACGATCGGGCAGCCATGTTAACTGCGCAGACAATCAAAGTGTGATACTGCACGCTACCAATATGATCATGACTGATTAGTCCACACCAAGCTGCTGGCAGAAGCAGGGCAGACATTTTGGAGTACCTTCCAGCTGCACTGGCATCTCAGATAATGGCTCGTCTTCCAGCCCCAAAGCTATGAAATACACAGCTTTAAGACCCACAGCTACAAAACTACATCACCCACAACACACTGCTCTTTATGGCCACTCAACAAAGGGGAAAACAAGCTGACTCACCTTCTTCGTCAGACACGTCAAGGATCTCAGTCATGGTCTCAGGAACATTGAGCTTGTGTTTCTCCGTGACCGTCTGATGTGAACACACACACACACACAGATCACAGAAAGGTTAACTGGGCTTTGTATCACATGCTTACTGTGAATCCGTTATTGCGATATCAGGAATGCTTCCTCACACTCACCGTTGTGGTCGTGATGACCTCCTCGGTGACGACTTTCAGCGTGTCCACTACAGAGATGTAACCCAGACGTCTGGCAATAGACAGAGCTGTGTTTCCATTCTGAGACAAAGACAGAGATTCATGTTCACACGACAGCATCCGACAAACCTCAGCTGTGCTCATCTATCTTATTATTCTCTTACCACTGTAGTCGCATTGGGCTTGGCACCGTGTTGTAGCAACACATTGATAATGTGTGTGTTCCCTTGTTGTGCTGCCTGGTGAAGGGGTGTGTATCCATTCTGAAGAACGAGAGAATTCAGATTTTGTCACTGTAAAAACTAAAATAACTTTACCTGCATTGTATCTTAGGCTTATTCCTGCAGTTTGAAGTCAACCTTTGTTTTGGAGTTGACGCTGGCGCCCTGCTGTAACAGGAAGTTCACCATCTTGGCATTTCCATAGTGACAGGCCACTATGAGAGGGGTATATCCAAGCTGAGGTGGAGAGAGAACAAAGTTAATGTTTTACCATAAGCTCCAAAGTTCTTCAGCCAGGTCTGCAGAGTATCTCATTGTGACTGCATAAACTCGATCTAATCCAATCTTCTTGATGTAGATGTATCATGTAGACGCTGTCATGCTTCTCATCATCCAGCAGGTGGCAGATATGCTGAATTTGTGTTACTTTATGTGATTTACGGGCTAGAAGATTCTTCATCATTTAAGAACATTTGACACAAAATAAGCTGCATAATAAATCACAATAATCAGCCAGCATGTGTGATATAACATCAGATCTGATTAATGACTCATTTTCTGTCTGTGTATGGTTTTTAGTGTGTGTGTGTGTGTGTGTGTGTGTGTGTGTGTGTGTGTGTTGATACCTTAGTTTGCTGATCCAAGTTGGCATCATGTTTGGCCAGTACTTCTGCTGCACTGACTCTGTCTTCTTGGGCAGTGAGGTGCAGAGGAGTCAGTCCACTCTGTAACACACAAAGCACAGAGTTATCTTACTGTCTTTGTGATGTGTGTGTGTGTGTGTGTGTGTGTGTAACAGCTAAGCTTAAATACTATGACTTAATCCTTGTTGCATATTGTGAATGATTAAAGACTGTATCTGCTTAATCGTGCAGATTCCTGAAAATATGATGACTAGCGGCGCTGCATGCACTGTTGGAAACAGATGCCTAATTAGTATGAACACAAGTATCTGACAGCAGCATTAGAGCGTGGCTTTGTTTGTGTGTGACCTTGGTGGCTGCGTTGACGTGAGCTCCTTTGCCCAGCAGCAGGCTGGCCATCTCAGCGTGTCCTTCCTGGGCTGCCAGGTGTAGAGGGCTGACTCCCTGCTTGGTCAAAATGTTGGTCTCTGCTCCGTACTGCAGCAGCGCTAACGCAATGTTGGACTGGTTCTTTTTGGCTGCAATGTGGAGAGGAGTGTAGCCATTCTGGAAAGGGAGGAAGGTGAACAGTTAGATCCTGTAACAACTTCACTCTATATGCGTATATATATTAAACATGAAACAGCAAGCATTTATGTTCTTCTGACAAAGAGAATATCTCTAGTGCTGGCAGCAGCTCTTAAAATAATCAGAGGACGTCTTAGTATCAAACTCACCATCACTATAATTATGTAAAACATTCAACAAGATCACAACCGTGCAGTACGTTTCATCTTTAAAATCCTTTGCCGAACCTTTGCAGTGGCATGAGGTGATGCCCCTTTATTCAGCAGCAGCATAGCTACGTCTTGGTTGTCATAATGTGCTGCCACGTGTAGCGGAGTCAGGCCGTTCTGTAAGAGGAGGAAGCATCTGATTAAATGACATTTCTGTAATGTGATTTCGCTGTGCTTTGTCTTCCTGCTTCTGTTCTACTCGATAATGAGTCTATCCTAAACACACAGATGAATGCTGCTCCGGCACTAACAGATCCAGTCAAATGTGCATCTCTCTGACATGGATAACCTTGCACTGGAATAAAATCAGAGTGTGACTCTGTATTTGTTTGTGTAATGCCTATAAATAATGCTGCTTTTCTGTTCACCTTGCCGGCATCATCGGGGAGAGCTTTGCGTTGTAGGAGAAGTTGTGCTACATCGAGGCTTCCATGCTTAGCTGCTACATGTAACGGAGTGAATCCTTTCTGTAGAGAGAAAACGGAAGAGGTTATTGCAAACATGCATGTCCAAACTCTTAATGTTTAACTAGATATTTGCCTATATAAGTATCTTGGTTTAATGTTACTAGAATTAGGCATTTCTCTGTCTCTGTGTATCATGTTCTGCTCACCTTCGTGGCCAGTGAGTGTGAAGCTCCGGCCTCCAGCAGCACAGCAGCAGTTTCTACCTGGCCCTCCCTGGCTGAGATGTGGAGAGGAGTGTAGCCGTTGGTGGTGGCGGCATCTGGATGTGCCATGTGCTGCAGCAGCAGCTGGACTATATCGGTTTTTCCCAAACGGGACGCAATGTGGAGGGGAGTCTGGTCCTCCTGCGGTCGAGTAATATGAGCGAGAGAGACAGGTAGAGGCAATGGAGTTAAAGAAACAGACACACAGCAGCCGAAGCCGAGGCCAGCGACATGACCCGTGGGTATGTTGTGTAAGCCGGTGGATAGTATGCCACAGAAGGAAACAGTGAGCAACTCTGACGAGGCGACAGCTGACTCACCCTGGCCATGGCATCCACCAACGCTCCATTCCTCAGCAAACAGCGCACCACTTCCATCTGACCTGCCCGCGCTGCCATGTGGAGAGCCGTCTCACCCCGCTGACATGCAGAACACGACAACATTAACGAGCGAGAAGACGCACTTCTGAGAATACCTGCGAGTTCTTTGCGTTAGGAAAATTACTGGTTCAGCACCACTACACAATTAGATGTGAGTACTCACGATGTTACGGATGTCAGGAGACGCTCCGTTCTGTAGCAGGAGTAAAACGATGTTGAGGTGGCCCATGAAGGCAGACACATGGATAGGCGTGAGGCCAGACTGGAGAGAGAGACAATGAGAAAGAGGCAGGACGATGAGCAGAAAGGTTCACTGCACTGACAGATGCTGCTCTGAGACATTCCTCCAGTGGCTCACCTCAGTAATCGCCTGAATGGAGGCTCCATATTTGACCAGCAGTTCCATCACCTTCACCCTGTTCTTCTTACAAGCGATGTGGAGAGGAGTGAAACCATTCTAGAGAGAGGAAACACAATCAGATAAATACCTACTATCTCATTATATTGGTACATAATCACACAGAAATGTTATTTCCTTACCAGTGCTCTAACGTTGGGATTGGCCTTCTTGTCCAGCAGAAGCTTGGTGACTCTGTAGTGGCCACAGTGAGCGGCGACGTGCAGCGCCGTGAGGTAGTCCAGCGTGACATCGTCAACAGGCGCCTTGTGCTGCAGCAGGAGTTTAACACACTCTATGTGGTCTCCCTGGGCCGACATGTGCAGCGGGGACAGTCCGTTCTGTGTGGGGACAAAGGGAAAAGGTCAGAGAGCCTGATTTTTTAGAACAATTGTATCCTGGAGCAAAAAAAACCTTTTATTTAGTAATAGGAAAGTGCCTCGGTATTCTGCACAGCCGCACTAACCTTGGTTCTGGCTAAGATGGGAGCTCCTCTCTCCAGCAGAATCTCCACTGCTGGGTCATGTCCACTCCTCGCTGCACAGTGCAGAGGGGTCAGCCCATCCTGACAAAGGCACAAACAAAATGTAGACATTCATCCAGTTTGTCTGTTTTTACAAAAGAGGTGATTGGAAAGTGGTTGCCAGAGTCTCACCCTGGTTTTAGCATCTATCTGCGCCCCTCGATCCAACAGCAGGGCCACCATGTTCGTGTTGCCTCTCTTGGAGGCCACGTGGAGAGGCGTTATTCCATTCTAACAAGACAGGCAAGGAAACAAAAGTAAAGTTACCACAAATGTCTGTTTCTGATGGGATGACAACACTAACTACCCACTTGTAACTACCAGAAAGTAATGCAGCTGAAAGCATGCAAGAACAAAAGTAACCCTTTTTCAGAGGCTACGGGAAATGGAGTTAATAATATTTCTGTTAATAGGGGAAAGTTTACTATGACAAATAGCAAACACACTGCTCTGCAAGCCTCAGAGTGTTAAGTTTGAACAGACAGCAGCACAGAAAGTGTCTTGACTTGCTAAGAAGTGGAAATGGAGCGCTACCCTGGCTGTGAAGTCCACAGCAGCTCCTCTGTTCAGCAACAGGGTGGAGACATTCACGTTACCATAGTGAGCCGCGATGTGCAGAGGGGTGAACCCACTCTGTTTAAGACAGAGAGAGAGAGGGAAGGAAAATAAGTTGGAAAAAAAGAGAAGATTGGTTTAAACAGCAGGTGAGGGAAAGAGGAGAACAGTTACAAAAGAGGAGCAAAGTAAGATGAAATGAGATAAACAGACAGCAAGAAAGAAAGAAAGATGAGATTTAGCTGGGGCAGATACAGGAAACAATGAGGCAGCATGCTGAAAAAAAAGAGACCGGACATTTCGAGAAGAAAAAAATTAGCATAACCCTAAAATAGCACGTGCAATACATAATGCATGCAAAAATCCTGTAATTCTGCAATGGCAAGGTGAAAAAATCAAAGTTTATGGAAAAAATTCAACATAAAAGACATGAAAAACAAACTGAGACATTTAGCAACTAGGCACTACGTCTTTCTGCTTGGACGAACAAATGGGCATTTACATTTAAGCTATATACTGCGTATATATATACATATCTACAGTGCACAGTTAGGTGGGTTCGCTCCTTACCTTCCCGTTCTGATAGACACGGTGCAATTTAATTAAGAAAAAGAGTTAACTTAAAGATCAACAACGTGTTTCAGAGAGGAAATAAAACAATGCTGTCACAACGTGCTCAGAAATACGCATGCAGCAGGTTAGGCAGAGAAAAGGAAGTGAAGACTCATTAAAAATGATGCTGCTTAGAAATCTGTAACACATTTTAAAGAATGATTCATTAATTTAAAAATGAAGAAAACAATCTAGAATTAAAATGCAATAAACTAACATTCTCTGTCATTAATAGAACACAATGTCTTTTTACTGTCAGCCATGCAGGAGTGTTTAGTAGACAGTCAGCTGCATGCATTCATATTAATGGTACGTAATTCTGACATGCAGGATTCACAAAAGTCGTCCTCAAATAAGGGACAGATCAGGACAAAAGAGCTGAAAGAGATGGTCAGAAGTGACAGAGGGGAATTAAATGAAGAGGTGACGGGTCTGTATACCTCCGTGGTTCTATTGACCATCATCTGGTTAGGACGCATTGAGAGAGAAAGGGGGGTGGGGTGTAGGGTTGTTAGGGAAAAGTTTTACAAGGTCACACAAACAAGAAGACAAGCAGGGAAACAACAAAGTATTCTCAGAGAGGCTTTGTCCATTAATATTATATACCCAAATGGACATGCAAATACATTATCCATTCAGTCAGATGCATTATGACACACTTACTCAGTTCTTTCTTCCCTCTCCCATTTTGTAATTACACCCTCCCCTCCTATTCTTCCTTTATCAAGCACTCTAACTCGACATCGCTCTCCCTCACCTTGGACTGGACGTCAGCGTTGTGGTCGTTCTGGAGCAGCAGCGCTGCAGACTTCGTGTCGTCTTTTCGGGCCGCGATGTGCAGGGCTGGGAGGCGGACCTTTCCCTTGGTGTCGTGCTCCAGCAGCAGGGACACCACTGAGTTGTGGCCCTGCTGGAGAGCGATGGCCAGCGGAGTGAAGCCATCCTGCAGGCGCAAAGGAGAAGAAACAAAGGAAAGGAAATTATGGATATCATAATATAAATGATCTATTATAATGTGCACAATTCAACACATATGCAGGTACACACAAACGTACCTCTGTTGCAATGCTTTGATTCCCGTCATTTTCCAACAGGTATCGAACCACCTCCAAGTGGCTCTCCTGTGCTGCCATGTAGAGTGGAGTGAAGCCATTCTGTCGATGCGATGAATACATGCACACACAAATAATGTGAGATCGTGTTCTTGGTATCACACACCTTTTATTTAAGGAATTATCTACACAGATTTTGACCATCGAGAAGCATCTCACCTGTGACTGGGCGTTGATATCTGCACCTCTCTTCACCAGTAGTCTGACCACTTCTTTCTGTCCGGCCAACGATGCGATGTGGAGGGCAGTGTTTCCTTTCTGCAAAGAGAGATTCAGGGTATACTTGCTGATTGCAACCCCTCACTTCACACTCTCCTTCCCAGAGCAACTATTACAGGAAACATCCCCGTCTGGAGCCAGTTTGTCCATTCTAAACTACAACAGAAACATCAACATGCAAACAGAGCTTCCTAGGTCCGACACACGGGAAGTAAAAGCACTGATTCTGCAGAAAAGAAACAGTCTGTGTTTAAGGTTGAGCTAATTTTAACTACTTTATATACTGCTGTGTTGTATAATCCAAGCCATGCATCATATGTTGCATGTGTTGCTGTCCTGTGAGAATTGCATATCATGTGTATCGTCATTTCCATGAGCTAAGCAAAACAAAGGCCTGTTTTCAGCTTTGTGATGGTACATTCCAGCTAATTCAAAGAGGGTTCAAAGAGTTTATTCAGCTGGAGAAGGAGAATTCCATAAATGAATCTTTAAACCTTCAATTTATCAGAAAATAGAAATCATTAAATTTGAGACAGTGTACTTTCTTGAATAAATGTACTCAAACTCTGACATTAACATCTCCTCCTTGACCACCAAATTATGCAAATTGATTATACGCCAATCTTTAAAGGGAAGGTTACTGACCGATGAATATCAAAGGCCAAATTCATGAGCGGCAGGGCGAGACATTCCTCGCTGGCGCTTCTTGTTGGTATCTGTTCAACCTGACACATCAGGCATTCACACCGTCACATGACAAACAACTCGCCAAGCAGCTCAGCCCACACTCTCACATCTCATCCCTCTCCCTTCATTCCACTAAACTGAAGTTGGAAGTGATTTTAAGTTTCATTCTAACGTTAAAAAAAAACACACACTTAAAACATGTGAATATATAAGGTTACATTCTCCCTCTGGAATCACCCTCATGTGAATCAAGTTTCATATTCCAAGACTGAAGCTTTACATAGTATGTTACAACTGATACCACTATATATTACTTATATTTACGTGCACGCCTGCCTGTCACCATCTTTCTCTCTTCTTTCTGTCCCTCCTCCCTTCTCCCTCATATCTTACCCCCCATGTAGAGCTGAAGATCAAACTGTAATATGATCGTATCTGGCAGTTAAATAATATGAATAATGTGCATGTACCTTAGTGGAAGAGTCGACAGGTGCTCCTCTTTCCAACAGTTCCTCCACTAAATTCGTGTGTCCCTCTTTAGCAGCCAGATGTAGCGCGTTCAGGCCGTTCTGGAGAGAGAAAAGGAAAAAAGAAAATGTCATCACACGACTTCAAGGTTTACAGGAATGAAGCCCCGGACCAATCAAACAACATGTGCACTGACACACGCTCCCCCTGCTGATCCTCCACTATGATGCAAAGTTGCAGAGATCTTAATGTTTTATGATGTTTGAGGAAATAATGTGAGCTATTATGAATCTTATAAAAATTTAGACTTGCAGTGGTCAATATTGCATTAAAACTATATTATTTGTAGCTTCTTCAACAACATAAAAATGTTATTTTTAATTAATTAAATCAATTTTGCACATTTATAGAACAAATTCTTGCAGCAGCATTTCCAAAAAAAAAAAAAACTAAAACAGATTTGAACAGATTTCTACAAATATTATGGGAGATCAACACCCGGCATCTCAAACCCAACAAGTACTGGATCAGTCAGGAGAATTTGTTCCCCTCAGGCAGGTTTGGCGTGAGCGGTACAATCGAAGGCCTCTGCTCCATCAAGCAGAGCTCTACAGGTTAGTAGCAGCACAAGAGGAGGAGAGGAGAGTGTGCATGTTTCACTCTGACAGGCAATCGCAGCCCAACTGATGTGCTGACACAAAACACACACATGCAGGAACAGATTTCCTCTGAGACAGATCCATATAAACACGCAGAAGAGTGATTCACCTCGTCCTCCTCGTCTTCCATTCTCTCCCAAACGCGTAAACTCACTTGAAAGTGAGAATTTTATCCGTCAGGTTCCCTCGCTTCTTTTCTCAAAACCAAGAGTCAAACTCTCTCCTCCGTCTTCTTTCCTTTCCTTTCTAAGTCTTTCTTTGCTCTTTTTCTTCTTAGATGTTGCACCAAGTCAGATTTAGAAGTGATGGAGCTCCAACCATCAACAGTGAGTGCTCCCCTGCCTCCTTCCACCACTACACGCCCTCCCCTGGTCTAGATCCAAGCTTCAGGGTGTCTGCCTTCTTCTCCCCCCCCTCCCTACAGGCTCTGTCAGATGGGTAACAGGGAGGGACTGTGCCTCCTGGCTGTCAAGCCTCCCCTGGCACCGATGTAAAAGAGGAGCTGTTATGTTGCAAACACTTCTATCATTCGCCCCTTCTTTCCCTTGCGCACATACAACACGTACACACACACACGACACACGCACGACACACACGCGCTCTCTCTCTCTCTCTCTCTCTTTGAGTTGCAAAATGCCAAACAGCCAAAGGGGTGTCATGTTTCTGCACAGTCATAGAGGGTATGTAGGACACAAACACACAAACACACACACACACACACAAACATGGATACTCATATTTAGAAGCTGCTTAAAATGTCAACCTTTCAAAAAAAGGAGGCCAAAGCATGTAAGTGAATGATTGTGTCACAGTATAGACACAGTGTATGACATGACTTTAAAAGGCAGGAGAGACGCCATCATGTCCTAGAATAAAACACTGAAAATGCCTTTATGTAAACTGTACAAACTGTGTCTGATTACATTACATGCAGCACACACACGAGCTACAATTAATGACTTTCATTTTTGTTTAATCTGTCAGTTATTTCAACTATTTATTGTAATTATATAGAAAAACTATCAAATATTTGTTTTGTTTTTTTGCCAAAGTAATTAAAGGATTCATCTTTTATCATAATCACAACTACGTGATTAATGACGCTGTCACACCCAACATATGATGCATTCAAAATCACACAGATCACACGGTTATGGGAAACTGCATGGCAGGCCTGATACATTACTCTGCACTACGGCTGCAACAAACTATTATTTTCATTACTGAGTCATTTGTAGAATTTATTTACAATTAAAACATTTATATTATTGATATTTATTTAATTGATACTTATATTTATTTTTTATTATATTATTGATATTTATATTTATTTAAATCTCATTAAATAGTGAAAATACAATTTCCTAGAGCCAAAAATTGTATTTTTTAGATAGATAGAGAGATTGTTCAGTCGATGTTTCTGTTGTCATCACTTCAGTGAATCATAAATCACGTTTCTCCGTCAGTCGATAACAAACAACACGACATGCTCTCTGCTGTGGTTCGAACATGCACAGAGTTTCAGCGTCAGCCACCACCGGGGTCTGAAACGTTGGACTCACTGACACAGCAAGAATTATGCAATCTTATTAGAGCGTTTCAATCACGTTCAACCATTATGTACTGCAGGAGAGACAAGCAAAATCCACACATACACACACTCTGTACACACACACACACAAACTGATGTAAATCTCCTTTTCCTCTCAGCTGTAAGTCAAAGCTTCATTTAGCTAATGGATGCTCAGCCCGACACGATGATCCCTGGCAGTTTGCAGAGCTTCCTGGCAGGATGGACGCTAGTTGAGCTTCGTCCAACACACATTAATGTTCACGTCCCCTACGACCACTGACCTTTGTTCAAATCACACATGATGAATAAAGTTTATTTTGTGTTGTTCTGTGATCCAAATTGCCAGCGGGGGGGGTGGATGTTAGAAATAATGTAAATGCTGCAGATTAAAGAGTAATATCACTCCCCAAGGATTAACATTTGGGTAGATTAGAGGGGGGCGAAACAGCTCATATACACAAACACACACTCACTGAACACACACACACACTCAGATACAGATCTTATATTATAAGCTGCCTGTTACCTGTCAAGAAGGTGTCTTATTTATGCCATTCATGAAATCTGTGCAGTGGGAGTTTGTGGATTTGGCTGACAGGACGCTGTATCTCTTTCTGTCTCTCTCTTTAACTAACTTGGACAGTGTTCTGTCCCTGGCGTCAGACTTCCTGGCCCTCGTCACCCTGCTGCTGCTTTCTAGGATCAGACTCTTCAGTTATTACTCAGCACACCGCCAAGAGCAACTCTTAAAATTCCCCTGTTACGCTCCAGCATCTGGCGCCGTCGTCCAGGTGTACAGTTTGACAAAGTCAAGCCGGGAAACCACTGATGACGTTACATCATACATTCATATTCAATCACATCAGAGCGAGAACAATTAGTCTATTAATCAATTAGCTGGCAAATATTTTGAAAACAGAAGCTTAATCCATGAAGCTTCTGTTTTCTTCAAACGGGACACTTGAGGACATCAATTCAGGCATTTTTCACCAATTTCTTACATTTTTTACTCGAGACAACTAACTGAAAATCAACAGATTCATCATCAAATAATAACTGTTAGTCGCAGCCTTAGATGGACGTTATATTGTTGCACACTCCAGTGAAAGATTCCAGTGAGTTTCTTTAAGTTCACTGCAGAGTATACATTTGTTCTGCCTGTAACCAGACCGCACATTTTCGATGTCTATCATTTTTAATGTCTGTTGGTGCTCTTATCGACAGAGCTCTGCCTCTGCTGACTGCAACGCTTCCAGATAATGGTGCTGCAATTGTGTGGAGTGCTTTTTCCACCGACACGATTCTGATCCACTCATTTCCTTGAGAGCAATTCTGCCGCTAATCACACATAACCTGATACTTTTGAATGAATCGCATCCTGTCGCTGTGTTTGTAGAAAATTGGTATCTCTTTGAAAATGTCATTATGGTTCAAATGACATCATATCTGAGGAAAATGTCAATTAGCACGTGTCTCGGAGGGTCGTACCGCTCGGCAGCTGCCATCCGGCGGTGAGTACGATCATAAACCTTCAAACATGAAGTGAAATGTTTCTAATTAAGCTGCATGATTAAGCCTGTGACCATGACAACGTGGCAGTCTGGACGGAAAAGTATAGTGTGAAGTATAAGAGATACAATTTCACTATCAAACAACATGACTGGAGGAGGAATATGAGGACTGTACTTGAAGAATGTGTGTATGTATGTGTGTAAGCTTGTGCACACACATACGAGGGAATATGCACACGAATATGTGTGTGTGTGTGTGTGTGCGATCCATGTGATCACTTCTCTAATACAAATTAAAATGAGCCTGAACTTACTTCATACGTTCAAGGTCATAACGGAGTGGTATTTATGTCTTGTGAATCCCTAACAAAATTACATGTACTGCATTACAGTACACACACACACACACACACACACACACACACACGCACACACACTTTGTGAAAGCATCACGGGGATATTTATGAAAATGTCACTTGCATTTTTGGTCATCTGACAGGGGCTCAAATGCGATCATCTGACCCCTGACAGATACGATGAAGGGCAGGACTCTCCTGTTGCAGGGAGGAAGCTGTGTGTGTTTGTGTGTGTGTGTGTGTGTGTGTGTGTGTGTGAGACGTATGTCGCCCTGAATAGTTAGGCTACTCTCTTGGTGCACAAAACAAAAACCCACTGTGCCCATGACAACAAATAGTGGAGCTACGGATGGGCAGTTGCTCCTTCCTGTGTGCCAGCCAATTACAGCCCGGTGTATAAATAGTTGCCATTAAACTGCTGGGAAATTACAAAAGGCCAACCTGCAGTGAGGCAGCACAAAATGTGAGGAGCAGACGATATGCACACAGTCCTTTAAGCTACCTTGTGACTACTGTAAATCATACAGGCACAGACAGGGCAAGGGGTGGAGGGGGGGTGCACAGAGCTCCAGGGGGAAGTATTTTGTTCCCTCCCTAATCCGTCCTCCCCCCAGTGGAATGTGGGTGAGGGGGGTAAGAACAGCTGTCAGATGGACACAGACCCCGTCAAATACAGCTGAGATTGGACGGGAGAGGGGGGTGTGTTTGAGAGGGGAGGAATTGTTGATGGGGTTTGTTGTGAGCTTGCGAGGGCGACGTGGCAGGTCGAGGTATGCGCTGACCCGGCTCGGCTGGGTGATGCCACCATGACACAGCAGAGGGAAGGTTCGATTCGGCAGGTTTGACCTGCTGCTGTGACAGACAGGAGCCCCGTGACGCGTGTGGATTCTGTGCATTTAAATCTAGATTTAGTCGACCATAAAACAGCTTTCCTGCGGTTACAGTTACAGTTTTCCGTGACTAAAAATACGACCGTTCTGCTGACAAAACCGAGCTGATTCAGCTGATGACATAGGAACAGCTTCTTCCTGCAGGCCGTCGCTCTGATGAACAGTTAACACCAAACACAGGAACAATCTGTGTGCCTCAAACATCCACTGAACCCGTAAATTATTCATCCAAACTGCTTCACTTCAGTTGTTTTTTTCTTTAAACATGTAAATTTAATCAGTCATACACAATCTACAAATGCTGTGCATATGATATATCTATATTTCATATCCACCTGCTACATAAATCATATTTCAGCATCCTCTGCTCTCTGCACTATTGTCTTACTGTACTTACTTATGTTTACCTTGTCGTGGCTGTATGTATGCTGGTGTATTTACACTAAGAGAGATGTAAAGCTGGAGTCAGATTCCTCGTATGTGCACCGACCAATAAAAGTGACTCTCATTCTGATAAAAAGTATGTGCAAATAATACTGTACGTCCTTAAGTCAGAAGACTTTAGACTGAAGTTTTCGTTACAGTACACTGCCCTGTGTCGCTCAGCCTGTGAATATTTATACATGTTTTAATGTTCACACTTTAAAAAGAGTCAACACTTGAAGTCAAAATGGAAATCAGTGAGTTTACTTATTATTTAAAGTGTAATATTCTCACACACGGCTGAAGTGAGCTCCAGAGCTTCTGCACAAATGTTTAGTCAGATTGAACTGCACAGCAACGTGATGTGATCTGCTGAACAACACACATGAGCACGTGCCTGCCTGTCACCCCCTGTGCTGGGTGTTCTGAATGATGATTTTCTGAAGACATGACTACATCAACACCAGGCAGAAAATCATCAGTGTTCTCTCTAGCACTGAAGTAAAAAAAAAACAATGCACATCAAGAGTAAGAGCAGAAACAGAAACGTCATCAGGCACCAGCCTCTGTTCAGACTGGGTTCCCTTACCTGGTTAGAGGTGCTAATGTCTACTCCGTTCTTCAGGAAGTCGAGGACTTTGTCAATATTTCCGGCTCTGGCAGCTCGCAGGAAGCTGGTGTTACTATCGGACTAGAGAAGACAGAAAGGAGACTGATATCAGGAACAAGTTTTCAAGTGTCGGCTCTAGGTATCATCTTATCCTGTGTCATCATTTGTTTTAGGTCTACTTCTGATATTTCTGGTAGAGGTGAGGTGTCTATAAAGACAACAGGACTGTATTTATTACACAAATATATTATTTATTATTATTTATCCAGCACATACACAAAAACTAACTAAAGAATTGCAATATTAGCTTTTACAAACTAATCTTTGAATTCATTATAGAAAACTGACCCCGTGTTTCGTTCACATCTGCAGCTCCAGTCAATTTAGACAGATGGATGCGGTTTGTTATTGCCGTGCCTGATGGCTCCATTTGACATAAAAAGCTTATATAGAGCTTTCAGAAAGGGTTTGATGCTTTTATGAAAGTCAGACTTCCTGTTTGTATCAATAGTTTGTCTGAGTAGGCCGTTCTAAATTTAACCACCGGCCATCGAGGCTGCACAAACAGCTGCAACGCGCACTGTGCTTGGCTTACTCAGAGAGGATGGCTCACAGGTGAACAGCTACAATCAAAACCGAGTGTACAACTATGTTAACTAGCATATTTAAATCTAAACAATAACAAGAAGTGAAGACACAAAGTTTAATCAAGAATATTAAGGGTTAAATTGCATAAAAATGTATCAAATATGTCCAAAATGTTCGACATGTCGCCCCATAAACACTGACACCAAGCCAAGTCTGCTGACAGCAGTACATAACAATTATTTTCATTATCAGTTCTTGTGGTGATTATTTTCCTATTAATAACTGATTAATGAATGACAAATGCACCAAAAAAACATGAAATCCTCACATCTGACAAAAAGTATGGAATGTTTGTAATTTTAATATGAATTGTGCAATTAATCAATAATCAAAATAGTTGCTGTGGATCAGCTCACCACTCATTAATCGACCAATAACGAACATTTACAAAGATGCTTCTCTTCTGCACCATGCATGCCGTGATACTGGTGCAAAGGACTCGTGGCTGTGTTGATTTGACCTCATTTAATGGGGTGGGGTTAAGACAGTAACATGTCAGTCAAACGCCACTGGGTGATAACTTGACAACACAATCAAACTTCTCATCGCATGTCTGTGATGAAGCCACACCCCCGTGTAGGATCAAGGGTCAAACCACACACACACACGCAGCAAAGAGATTAACACGGCATGTTTTCTTGAACACATCATCAGTGCAACATGTGTGACAGAAAAGCTGACGAACCGCGCTTCTCTCTCCGCCTCTTACCGGTGAATCATCAGTGTCAGATCCAGAGTCAGCGGCTCCGTAGTGATAGTTTGAATCTTTGTCACTCCCATTGGTCTTTAAAGCTTTATCTGATCCACAGGCTTTACATGAGGCTGCATTGCCCATGGTTACCATCCAAATCAGGAAGCAATTCCCCAGCTATGAGCGAAAACTGTGGCTTTTCTTCACTTCACTCACTGTGCAGTCCACCAAAGTCCAGTCTTGTATTTTCCTACTTTGCTTCCTTAAGATAAAAGCCTCTCCAGGCCACGTTCCTGATGTTCGGCTGCATCAATCAATCTTACGGTCCATTAAAACTGTCCGTGTCTTCAGTCCAAATCTCACTTACGTCACAATTAACACCACTCTCTTCCTTTCTCAGCAAAAACTCTACAGCCTTGGACACCTCCGCCTCTGTGTTAGTCTTAGTTTATGAGCTGAGCCAAGCCAAGGCCCAGTCCTGCTCTTCTCCTCCGTAAGATACAACAACTGCAGCCATAAACATTCAACCCTCACTGTCTCTCCCGCCTTGGCTATTTTTACCCTTCCAGACCTTCTCCACAGTGAAGACCACCACCCCTCGCTGTGTGTACCCAGGGTGGGGTGCATGACAGCTGGGTTTGAGTCTGGCTGGAGAGCGCATGGCCTGTGGTGCTCTTCAGGAACGCCGAGGGTCATGATGGAATGATAGAAGTCGAGCCTGAACTCAGCGCTCGGATTTCAGTAACTTACAACCTTACACAAAAAAACATTGTTCGTCATTTAGGGAATGTAAAAAATGTCTGACATGTAGACAGAGTCCAGAAAACAGCCGTTACTGCAGAACTGTCCAGATTCTGGGTCTTTGCACAACAAACTGAAATGCATAGTCAGAGTATGATCACAACTGCACATCATACAGAAGCCACATGTGTCAGCTCTGTGTCGGTCTTTCAATCACTTCTGCTTGCTCGCTTTCTTGTTCGGCTCTCCGACAAGGAAGCTCAGAGACTGGATTGATTGAGAACCAGCTGTAATCTGTGTATCTGTACCGGATTTGACCTGCAGTCCGTCATGTAACAGAGGATACTGGATTATACACTGTGCAGTACTCTGTCCAAGTCTGTGCTTACATTGGCGGTACATCGAAACTCGACGTTGCATCATAAACGGCTGCATTTACATGCACACACGGGCAGTTATGGTAATTTTAAACCACTGTATTATAACAAGTATAATCACACAATATTCATTTGATGAGTGCTGTCAAACACAATTTTAATCCAAATAAAGAGTGTGTGGCGGTATCTGTCAGAGGAAATCAGGCCATTAATTCCCATGAACCTTTTTACCGCACCGCATCCTTTCCTGTTTCACATCTCACCAAAAGGTCACTCAGTCTAAGGTCAGCGTGTGACCCCCCTCTGAGCTTGAGCCTTTCTCACATCTGTCATCAATTCCACCATCATCCATCTCCCTCACGCTGCATTATAAATCATCTGAGAGGACAGCAGCCCGGTCGACCACAACCACATCTGTGCAAGCCCCACAACCCACCCGCTCCCCACACACACACACACACACACACACGGCCTGACACTGATGCTTACAGTACACCGTTAAGCCTGCGAGAGGATGTGCAGTTGATAATGTGCGTTTTTACCTGCCGCTTTCGCTCAGCTCGCTCGCGCTGACGTCTCCTCCTCTCTCTGGCTTTCTGTAGAGCTTTGTACTCGACGCTTTGCTCGAGCTCTCGAGCTTTCTTCAGGTGGGCCGCAGCATGAGCCATGACTTCCTCTTTCTACCTCTTCCCAAAAGTTTTTAACTTTTACGTGGCTTATCTTAATTAACTAACGAACACTGAGAACCACATATTAGTCATCAACTGAAAATGCAATAAAAAATATCCTCAGGTTGTGGATTGGCTCCAAATTATGATCCGACACTGTTCCCCTCTTCATCAGTTCTTCTCCCTTCACATCAAGCCAGGAAACATCCATACACACACCGTCCACATCCATGTGCACATGAACATGACAGAGGGAGACGACGACTGAAAAGGGTTGATGAACGATGACAGTAAGACCCAACCGCTTAGTCACTACACATCCCAACACACACACAAATACACAGGAAATGACCCAGTCCAGATGTACATGAAAACCCGACTCCAAGTGAACAGATGTGGCTACAAAACATTTGTGTGTGTGTGTGTGTGTGTGTGTGTGTATGTGCATGTGTGTGTTAATGTGAGCCACTGTCACAGGAAAGTGTTTATTGTGTGAGAGGTTTAGGGAGGCTACATGCCAGCTGACTGCTGTAGCTGCAGCTCCTCTCTCTTACTACTGCTGTGAAACTGTGCTGTATCCTGAGGGGAAGACGGACCCATGGGGAGAAGGAACGGTTACTGGGTGAGGAGGGGAGATGGGGCTGAATCAGGCGGGGAGAGCGGAAGAAAACAGGTGGAATATGTTAAATATTTTAGACATTTTGTGTGGAATTTACCAGTTCGGTGACCCCGAGTGGCAGCATCAGAAAAGCCACCCCCCCATAGATCTAACCAAGAGACTGTCTCGTTTTTGATTAGCAAAAACTAATTCTAGTCAAATGCACAATAATTTTGAGGATAATTGCAGAAAAATCGGATGCATAGCGGCTTTAAAAGAACAGCAAGTTTGGTTTTGACCCAAGACATCCTGGGTCAAGAAGAAGACTGTACACCGAGGGTGGAAAGGAAGGGCTGCTGCAAGGAAGAGAAAGAAGAGTCGGGAGGAAGAGAAACAGGGTGAACTTGGGTACAGGCTGTCCTTCTGTGAGCAAGCAGAGAAGATGGGACACACCACCCGGCCCGGAGGGGGACCAGTGAGCACCGAGCACAGAACAGCGGCTCCCAAGCACCTGCAAGTTAGGCAGGCTTCCCCCTGCATGGTGCGGGGAAAGTGGGTCGGTCTGCGTCTCAACTGCAACTGCACGGCCGGTACTGCTGGTTGATTGTGAGTGTGGGAGTGTGTGTGTGTGTCCATCACTAGCAGACGGGTGTCAAGGTGTCTCTTTATCAATGCAGCTAATGTTAGGAGTTTGAAATTTCAGCACAGAGGACAGGAAGACTACCTCACACCTCTATTTCTGTTCACATGTTTTCACCGGCTCAGGCAACAACACCAACGACAACAACACCAACAACAACGTCAGCAACATCTCTCTCCACCATGAATGGGACACATCTGCTGAATCACTCGGCTCTGTCATGCAATCTAAAATGCTTTACTCTGCTGCGAACTGCTTCATTCAGGTTCATGGTGAGCCTGCTGTTCCAACATCTCTGTGAATCTGCACCTCTAGCACGCTCTGCTGGTCAGACAGAGAACAGCAACAGCTCTGGATGAATAACAGAACATCTGATCTTCTATAATTATTGTATGACCAACCTTTTTCCTAAAGGCACAGTACACAATAACTGATAAACTGGAACTTTAACCTAAATAGTTTTCGTAAAACAAGAGATTTGGGTGAATCTGTGATGGTTTTACTGATACTTTAATAACTTTTTAGACAATCTTATGTCTGCATTATGTGTTTGTTACAGTTTTATCATGCTTGACCATTGTTCTGTTAGGGTTTTGGTTGTTTTAGCTGTTTTATAATGAGGCTGTTTGCAGAGAGGCAACGCTCTGTGAATATAGGTAGACCTGAAATCAAGAAGGCCTCACGACCCCCTGTGAAGCTTTGTGTCGTATGAGCCTGAGATTCAAAACAGAATAAAGAATTATTCAGATATTTATTTTCCAGGATCAGTAATCAGTCTTTAAATATTAAAAAACAAAATGAATAATGCTCATTACAATGTATGCATGTAACTCCAGTTTTCCAACAGCAGGGCTGTGCTAAAAAAGATAACAGATATTCAGTCTCAGCTTTGCAATGATGCATTCCAGTTTTTGCTATTCTCATGAGACCACGTCACGTCTTCATGTCCCAGTCTTTCAGGACTTTTTGTTTTATATCTGGTGTCTAGGAATAACTATGCACACATTACGTAATCCATCCAATCTTTTAAAGTCCCGAAACTTGAAAGTAAAACACAAACATAACACACACTGTGCTGCACACTGCAGGCAAATCTAAAGAACTGCTGCACTGTATTAGTTCTTGAGTTTCATATTTAACAGCCAGAATCTATCAGCTTATTGATCTGCATGTTAGTTGAGCCTGAAACAGTGTTCTTACTGTAATACTGTTACAGAGTGTGTGTGTGTGTGTGTGAGCACAGTATGTCTTTATTAATACAAACTTCTCAATGTCTATGCATCAGCAAAGGCTGATCAATGACCTCTATTGATCCCTTCCATCACTCATGCCAGATGATGAGGATTAGGAGAATACATTAAAAAACTAAAGTGTGTGTGTGTGAGAGAGAGTCCATTTGGGAGTCAGATTACACTGAAGGAGGGGGCAGGGTCCCAGAGAGAGCTGATGCGAGCTCTTGTTTCTGTTAGTTTAGTGTACGCGAGGAGGGTTAATGGTCTACTTTTCATTTTATAGATCCAGAGGCTTTTATTGGGCCCATTAGTCTCTATGATAGACAGATAGGAGAGACACAGAGGCTGCGCGGTGCACGTGCCAGATCGTGTGCTTCAAACCGTGGGTGGATGTGTGTGTGCAGGTGTGGCGCGTATGAACAGAGCCCCGTCACGTGCATGCACACAAATAAACACGTTCACACGTGGATGTGCAGAAATGTTTCACCACGTCCGTGTTTAGTCTTTTCCTGTCTGATCTCCCAACAGCGCTCGCTTCATTACGAAGCAAAAGAATCGTAACTTTGACAATACATAAATAAATGTTCACCGTGATGGATTGCCTGTGCACAGCTTGCTTGTCTCTGCAGGTTTATTTTCATCATACTGACAGAAACTAAAAGGAACCGGTTGCTGCCTTGAAAATAGGAACAGTGCATGAGTTAATTTTAATGATAGGCTTTGGAGCAGAACGACACTGTAAACTACGTACAAATCTGTAGTAAATGAGCTAATGAGCCATTCCTTCGTTTACTCCTGGGAGCCGGTGTCTGATCATTCTGCTGCTCTATGGTTGCTCTGGATGTTGCCGCTGTTGTTGGTGGTGATTTGTCTGCCTGATAATGGAGCCGCGGTGCGGACTAGTGGAGTGTCTGATGGGATATAATGCAGCTGAGATTTAATGGAGGGGGTTCTTTCTGTTTAAGAGGACTCATTTGAACTTCTAGAAGCCCATACAATTTTCATGACACACAGTTCCATGAGTTCCCATTCACTGAGAAATGCCAGTTTTGTGCTTGTGTTTGGTTACAGTGATGCATCAGGCTTACGTGAGTGAAAATCTCCATGTGCAGCAACAGAAGGCCTGAATCTCTTATACTGCAACACTTTTTTAAAGAGTGGACTCGAAGGCCAAACCCAAGAGACTCGAGTGCTTCCTACACTCTGATACATTTGATATTAGTATCAGATGCATCACTAAGTTCTTCTATGTGTCAAGACTGTAAATGCCAACCAAGAAAACTCCCGTACAGGATACAATTTAGGCTGAAACACAAAATCAATACATACTTTTTCAAATAAAGTTCAAGTCTGAATAGTTAATAGTTAATTTCTTGTGGTGAGAAATGAAAGTCACAGCACATGAAGACAAATAGTTCCACTTCAACTTCCCGTTGTTTCATTCCAGCTTGTGCACGGATTGAACAAATGAAATGCCACGGTTACGTGCGAGAGGTGTTGGTGGGTGTGTTTTGGAGCTCACTGCTTCCCATCTTTATAATGCACAGACATGACAGTGGTAAAGATTTACAAGTCCAAGTCTCAGGAAGCAAGAAAGTGCAATTTTAAAATTGTTTAATTGTTTCTTCATGAAAGAAATGATGAAGAAACGGTTGTACATCTTCGATGTTTTATTATTGAACCGTGTTCTATTTTTAGAACTTGAGAGTGCCTCGTTTTCTTCGTGATTTTTTTGCCCTTCTTTTATTTGCATGTAACAATTTCGTGAAGCTCTCCAGTCTTATGATGTTTCATGTTTTGGTTTTCAGCCTATCACCGTCAGCAGTGCTAAATGACACCAGCAGCCCGGCTTCACTTGACTTAATTTAGACCACAGCTTTATGATAGAGACAACACATCCTGAAACCTGGGGGATTATTTTTTTATGGAAACTGTGCTCAAGACAGCAACAGGAGGTCTGCAGTGCCCACACTGACGCTCAGAATATTATACACACACACCCACACACACACGCACACACAGCCCACCATTTCCCTTCGGGATATCGATTCTAAACTGCAGCTGAACCCTGCACCACATGACTGTAACATGAGATAACACTGCAGTTTTACTACCTGCCTGATTCCCAATGCTGCATGTTCAAACAAACACAGTTTCCAGTTGAAGAAGTTCTTAATATGAGCGGAGACTTTGTGCTTAGATGGCAGTAAAAACACGACACAGTCTCTGCGAGGCTTTGCAACAGGAATGACTTATGTGACGAAGCTGCGGGCTTCATGAAACCAACAACCCACAAAAACAACAGATCTGTGCACTCAAAGCATCGATAGTCTTCCAGGTAGACCTGTGGAAATGGTTAAATTGCTGGTCTGCAGTATAAATGTGTAAACACAGAGACAGTAATGGATTGGCTCGCAGATATGATTTAAATGTCAAGTCATCTCGCTGCCTCTTTTACTGCCTGAAAGGTCAGACCCATAAACTACACGACACACTCTAACTCGCGCTCGCTCTCTCTCACAAAACCAAATCACACAGTCTCAAATTTAATAGCACAAATCCAGATCAGACCACACCCAAAAACAGTGAGTAATGACACTGAGACGCCGAGGGTGGGTGGGTTAGAGAGGGAATAGAGAGGTGCACTGTGGATTGGAGACATAACCTTGATACGGCCACATGATGCGCCCAGAGGGAGTGACTGGAGGGGAAGGAGTGAGGACGACCACGCCCTGAAGCAGCACCACCTCCAAAACACAGAGACAAGTGCAGACAATTTAAACAAGCCTCCTCATTCCACGGACAGATGAGCAGCAGCCCTGCAGGCGGACAGCGGCACTGCATTCACTGACTGCGTGCAGCCTTCAGCGTCCTGTTTCCAAAACAAACCATAAGAATAATCGATGTGGCAAAAAGTGCAGAGCAAGCAACTGAATATTTTTTTATAATTTCATTATTCCGCTGACGGGGGGTTTATGAGGTGTTATATCTAAAAGCTATCAGAAAAATGCAATGCCTGCAACCGTAACCAATATCCACTGCTTCTCCACCATGCAGGAGGTTTTGAAATCCTCTTGCCTTGAAAATGGCCGTCAAATTAATTTACGGCTTTTCCTTTCTTTTTTTTTTCCTCTTTGAAGTGCTGCCCAAGTCGCCCCCTCCCCGGGGAGCACATGACGTCAGTTCGTCATTCCCGTTAATGAAATGAGAGAGAGAGACAGAGAGACAGAGAGAGAGAGAGAGAGAGAGACAGAGAGAGAGAGAGAGTCTTGGAGTCCCCTGGAAAATACACGGTCATATTCCAGTCAAACTGCAGTCCTACTGCACAAGCTATCAGTGCTAAGTAATATCAATATCCTGGCATGGGGCACTTTGTTGGGAGTAAAGTGTGTGAAGAAGCCTGTAACGTACTGTGCAAGCAGGTCATGGGTTCAGAAGAATGCAACACAATGACTCAGCTGCCCATTAACACATTAATTGCCCTCATTAGTTACTCTAGAGCTAAGATGAGGTAAGTAAAAAGATGGAGTTTGAGATTTGCCAGCAAAAAAAAGTGACAAAACTGAATTCTCTAAAAGGTCAGATACTGACAACTGTGGCAACACTTTCTCCAAATGCTAATTTGCGTACAACATCTTGAAATCTGACCGACCATACGCAGAGATGCCACGGCCCACAAATGTTGCACACAGTTTCATGGCAGACAGACATGTCTTCTGTTTTACCACTCTGACTCAGTTTATGTGCTGCCATCGCTTAAATCTTAGCAGAATGTATTTCCATCTGGTGGCTGATCTCATCCAGCGTCAGATGACAAAGGTTACTGAGGCAGAAACTGATTTCACCTCCGAGTCGAACATACGATGAATAATGAAGCGCGTGACCTAAAATTGGGCCGTACGAGGAATGCTGAGTGACGCTGTCAGACGCAGAGAGAGAGAGAGAAATAACCGGGCTGGCAATTAAAAATAAAAAGAGAGGGAAAGGATTCAAACTGAATTAAACAGATGTGTAAGTACTTTTAATCAGCAGTCACACCGTTCACTTGATTCTGGACTAAAACCAAGCGCGATGAGTCTGACTGCCTAACTGCAGGAGTTCAAAATTGCATCACAGCGTCCTCCTCAGCATGTGGCAAAATCAGTTTTTCACCAGAATATATGTGTGAGTGTGTGTGTGTGTGTGTCCGTTTTATCTGTCTGCCCGTGTGCAGTGTGCAGAGCTTTGATGTGTTCCCCTGTGAGAAAACCTTCACTTACTCAGCTCAAACATTTTGAGAGGGGATGGAGAGAGGAGGAGGAGGAGGAGTGGAGGAAGGTTAAGGGAAAGAGAAAGAGCACATTTACATGAAGGTGTTGTGAGTTGAGCTTCTGAGAAGTCCATTGATCACCGGCCACGCCCCGCTTCTCTCTCTTTCTGACGGGAAACACAGTGATGAGGCCCTAATGAATAATTGACATCTAAATGCCTCCCACTACCTCCAGTCCAAAAACACCTGCCTTCTATAGAGCAGGCCCAGCACAGGATGCATCTGATATCACCCCTTCCTGAGGGGGCATATCAATCTTTAAATCCCACATCTGCGGCCTGTTAATGCGTTCATCTGAGCATTATGCACTCCCTCAGCCTCCTCTGACTTTGTCGCTCTTTGACTTTGCCTCGTCTCGGCTCTCCTGATGAACGGCCTTTTACCTAAACGAGAAAAGCGCGACGATGACAAACCATGACTCATCAAATGATGCTATCTCTGCCCTTCAAACATCCATTGGGTGAAAAATAGGCCAGTGGGAGATGGTGTCAGATATAACTAGGCCACCCCAACTAGTTATGAGGTACCATGACAACCAAGAAGGACAGTACATGAGTATCAGGATGCCGTTTGTACCCAAATATAGAAATGCTGACAGTCTGTATGGATGTTGGATCCGGGACAGGAATACCAGCGCTTTTCTCACCACCCTATCACCATTACACTGTATGGAAACTCATACGACGCCCATACATATCCATCACATGTTGCTTGTATGTTGCATCAGAGCCGGTCGACAAAGTGGCTCCTTGATATTTGGAGGAGTATCATGCCAAATATGGTCACCGTCTGAGGTAAAATGTCCCCCACGAGCGGGACGTGAATATTTGGGAGTCGATTCTGCAGGTCAGCTTTGGACAGTGCAGGAGACACGGGTCAGAAGAGTGAGGAGACGGTAATCAGCAACTACTTTGATAATTAAATAATCATTTGATTCACTTTTTAAGCAGATATTCCAAGAATATGACGGTTCCAGCTCCTTCAGTATGTGGCATGCTGCTTCTCTGTACGCTGAATATGTTTGTGTTTAGGACTGTTGGTTGAACAAAACGAGACGTCACCATGAGCTGTGGGACATTTTCAGAACTTTCAAATATTCTAATTAATGAAATCAACTAATGACAATGATCTGTGAATTAAATGATTATGAAAATTTCAATAATCAATCATCTCAATGATTTGAGAAGTAAAAAAAACAGATTTGATGATCAATCAATCATTGAAGTCACTGAGTTGTACCAAACTCTGTGTGGTTACAGCTTGTGGGGATCTGCAAGCTTGTGAAACGTCTGCAAAACATGCAACCTACTCGAGTCACAACTAACATATATTATATATAATGTATAATATTATATATAATAATATATATAAAATAATCTGCAGATTATTTTGTCAGTTAAATTACCAGAAAGTCATTTTTGCCCATCGTGATGTATACCAAAAGCTCTGAGCACTGGAGAAGCGAGAACTAGTGAATGTTTCATTATTTGTGTCATTTTTCAAGCACAAATTCCAACCAGTCAAAAAGTGTTTCAGTTTTACAGTCGTAGATCTCTCGTCTGACTCAACAGACCATTTAATGACTTTCTGATATTTTACTCATTTAAAAAAATATCTGATTATGACAGATCATGATAACAATCACTGGTTGCAGCCCTGGGTAAGTTTATACTTGACGTTGCATCATTTATGATGTTCATACAGTAACATAACGGCACTAAGGTCCCATTCAAAGGAGAGATTATATTAAAAAACAAAGGCTGCGGATGCTGAGGGATCATAGGGAGCGGGACGAGCACTGGGCGGACGCATCTTGCTGAATCATGCCTAACTACGGAACACAGCGATGCAGGTACCTCCAAGAAAACAAATATTAATTCACTCTTAATGGCTTCTGGTAACCCTCAGTCGAGGTTCTGGAGCAGCTGACTTGCGGTCTCCCAGGTTTCTCCGTAAGCACTTCTAACCAGACAAGTGCTCTAACAGCTCTGGTAAATACAGCTAAGTAATGCTGGCTTTGTTTGGGTGTGTGTGTATGCTCATATACTCCCACTGGCCAGATACTCTTATTGGACCTCATGCTATAGCTGTATGGGCGTGCATGTGTGTGTGTGACTGTAGTTGTTCAGAGGTAATGTAATGAAGGCCATGGCTCCATTAGGACTCCCTTCCTGCAGAATCCCATCATACCACTCCCAGTGGAGACGAGAGAGATAGACAGATAGGGGGGAGGCAGACACACACACACACACACACACACAGAGGCAGAGTGGTGAGATGAAAATGTCAAAGGCTGCAGTGAAATCTGACCTCCTGGCACATCAGGATCTTAGTGTAGGGGACTAGGGGTGAGGAGGAGGGTGGAGCAGACAGGGTGCAGGGAGAGGGAGCGGCATTTTGGAGGGAAATGAGTTGGTGGATGAGAATGGCAGCCTTAAAGACGAGGAGGAAACTAGGGAGTCAAACACTCATCTTAAGGCAGTGGGAGGAAGTGAGGGTCTGAAGGAGGAAGAGATGGACAGGAAGCTGGAAAAGGAATCACAAGGTTAAGTTGTCTCATCCTCATCACAAGACATTTGTGTTTGGAGGTAAACAGAAGTCCTTATTTAATCTCTGAGAGTTTAAACCATGTCTCAGTGAAGCCTGGAGGCTCTAAGATTTCAATTATCAATATCAGACTGCAGTGGACATAAAATCCAGCGCTGAATTGATCTCTGTAAACCGAGCTCTTCAGTATCCACTATTCACCCACAGGGAAGCGGCACAGGCAGGGGTTTGACAAAGTATGACGCACTCTCTGTATTGTTCAGACAGAAGACGCGATCGGTCAACACCAGAACCAGAGCAGCAGCGAGTAGGCTCAGCGAGCACAGAGGCATTGGACACACGAGCCACTTGGCTAGGAAGAAGGTATTTTTCTCCCCGGACAATCACACAAGAGACGGGCTGTATTTTTAGACCTGCGAGTTATAAGAGCCTCACATCACATCACATCACATCACATCGTGTCCCTTTGTCGTTTCTGTCTCGCGTACGTTAATCTGTTATTTCTGTGCTGAGCTCCATCTCAATATCAAGTTTTATTAGCTGTATCTCACTGGAGGTTTTTCCTATTAGTTCAGGTTGCATCTGTGCATCTTTCACACTTACTCTCTGTCACAGAGCTTCCACCGGCTTTAAGTGAATCACAGAAAACATAGTTTTTCACTTAACCTCGAGTAGCATAGCCATGTATCTATTTTTAGACTGCGAGATATTGCATGGTGGTAGTTCTGCGTCAACACTGTAGGATACTGTAGGAGATGAACAGGACTTTGACTGTTTCCTAGAAACTATGTGCAGTTAACTGTCTGTAGATTATCCTGAGACACCTTGTTGTTGTTTCTGAGAAGACATGTTCAAATGAAACCAAAATATCTGCATCAAAATACACACTAAACCGAGGCGGATTTAATTGTAGCCTCACCATCCCCTAAAAAAACCCCAGTGACTGTACGTGATGTGAAATGAGCGCAGTGATGAACCCACAGAGGATTCTCACACAGCTCTGTAGCTTTCAAGCCTGTTAGCTCATCGCTGTGATTTTTCATTTACTTCAGCCTCGCTGCTTTCATCAACCCCAATTCCAGCAGCAGCAGCATGGCATGTTTTCTGCAAAAAAAAAAAAAAAAACCCTCTGATGAAACTACCTGGTGAAGAAGGTCAAATCATCTAGCAAAGCTAACGACACAGATATTTCTCAGCAGAGCTCCGTCTGTTGCTCTTCATCTGCTGGATTTGTAAATGTTGCAAATGTTTGCTAACATGTTAGCCAATATTATGTCAGAGCCGTGTCTGTCAGTTTGATGTGAAATCCTTCTGCTCCCACAAAAACAACAATCGCCTGATCAGACCTCTCGTCAGGACCAAGCAGCAACCTCCACGGCTGTGAAGTGAAGCCAACGTCCAAGTGCCAAAACCTGAAGTCATCAAGCGTCCGCCTGAGACTGGCTACACAACAAATCAGTCTCCATAAGTCCCCATGTTCAAATATGTTTACAGCCTGGTACAAAAAACAGTTTTGGTCTCTGTAGCTAATTTCCCCGTTCATGACAACTGTACTGAGGGTGAATTTCTATACAACTCACCTGTTCACATTATATTAAGGCTTAAAGTTCTGCAGGATTAACGGTGTGGATGCTTTGAATGACAGGTAGGTGCCGTCACAGGTGGCTGATTTCAGCAGGCAGGCTTCATTCAGCTCCACCCACGCTCCATCTCTTCTTATGGGTCCTCTGTATGATGGTGTACTGAGTTTAGTGACCCCAGTAGAGCCCCACCCAGCTTAAACCGGGTGGATGTAAACAATGCTCCGACCAAAGGGCATTACTGAGTGAGACCTCTCTCATTGTTTCCCTCCAGTGCCCACTTCCACCTGCAGTTTACTAACTCAAAGTCACACTCTTGTCCGGGAGCAGGCTGTAGACAAAAAGATAAACCAGTAGGAGCTACTGGAGCTGCGACGAGGACATGATCGTTCATCACCGCTGCCACTTGTGATCAATCATATGGGGCCAAGTCAGAGGCACTGCTGCGAGGGGGCTGAACATGGATCTCTGCAGTGCTAAATGACTCTTCCTCCATCCTTCCTGCACCACCCGGGTGCCTCAGATAGCCTCATACCTTAACAGGTTTGTACCTTCAACTATCCAAAGCTACCCTGTGGATCAGCAGGAACACATTCACTCTTGAGAGTGTCGGTGTGTAGGGAAAACACTGTTTTTGTGATCAGCTCGAAGCGATCGTTTAACAGTTACCAGCACATAACCCGCTTTAGCTGCCAAACGGAGTCTCCACACGCTTTCACTTAAGAGGTAAACAGCAAAACTGTGCTTCTGTGTCGAAAGCTGCTCAGGAGAAGCGTTTATCCAAGTTCAGCTGATGCAACAGACTGATATGGACCCAGGAGACGCTCAGAGATCTGCACACACGTGGAAAGGTTAACAGTTTACACCTCCAAGCTTCCAACCTAAACTTTTGACATCTTATCATGAAAGAGCTAGAGATAAGCAGACACACACACGTCGAGCACTAGTTAACTGACTAATTTGCTCATCTTCTTTCAACAAAAGGACACAACTACTCTGCAAACTGAATTTTAGATTCATTTCAGTGCCAATGACACAAAAACTCCTGATTGCATTCAAGTATGTGAGCTCGATGGCCCCACCCTAAAAGAAAGAGACTTAAGTGTGTGTGTGTGTGTGTGTGTGTGTGTAGCACTACAGTCCATTACTGAAATCACATTAGCCTGAGAGAGTGCACTGAGACAGGAAACAGCCGTCTACCATCTCCTGACTCACTTTCACTGAACAGAGAAACACGATCAGATGCAGACGGTAAAAACTTGACATTCGTTCTCAAGTTTACGCCTCACGTGTGTGAAAACAAACCTACGGGCACAGAGGACTCGAGCTCGTGTGCAATAAATGCAGGTGTTTTGCAGATATTGAAGAAGAGAGGAGGAAGAAGCTGCATGGTGATATCAGTATTTCAGTCCACACAAGGACAGAATGACTTATTGGCACAGCAGCCCAGCCCAGGAGTGGCCTCAGAGACAGTATCTACCTAACAATGCATGATGCTGAAGCTACCACCATTAAAATAAGAGAAGGATGCTGTGTCCACAGAAAGCCTCCTGGTTTATGTGAAGTTGTAAACACTGCTCACTGCAGCCTGAGTCTGCTGCTGTGTATTGTGACGGCCACACAGGCAACACACACACACACACACACACACACACACACACCGGCCTGTTCTGGCATCACCACACAAGTCTCTCCTGCAAACAGATGGTGCTCGTCTCCGCTTCCATCAGCGGCTAATTTAAAAACACAATTTGACGCCAAATCTGAGAGATTCTGTCACATCACCGGAGCCGACGTGCTCACACACACACACGGCAACGCCTTTCCCCGCTGTCCCCTCAGCCCGCAGCATCAGCAGCGGTTCGGGCTCGTTACACGGCTGACTGGCTGACTGGCTGGGCCGGTCAATGCAGAGTCAAGAGCAGCGGCTCGGACACCCACCTGCCGTATACGGTTCTGGTGCAGCGGTGCTGGAGGTCCACCCTCCGGGGACGTGTTGCTCGATGAGGCCATTTTCAAGTCACACTGGGAGCCGCCGCCCCTGGACTGACTTTCTTCGGCGCTACTTGACATTCTGTCTTGGGGGGCTGCTGCTGCTGCTGCTGCTGCTGGAGGGTCCTCTCCGCCGGTGCAAGGTGGATGTCTGTGCGGGCCTCAGAATCCAGAAGGCTCGGCTGGGCCCGGGATCATTCTGCGGTGTTTGGAGACAGTCTGTTATGAGGCGTGATTAAAATATAAATCTGGTTCTCAATCCGGATCGTTAAACCAAAAACGAGCGCTCCCTCCGCTCAGGGATGCTCCCCGTGTGTGTGTTGCTGTATGGCTGCGCGCGCTTGTGTGCGCGTGTATGTGTGTGTGGAGACGTGAACGCGCCTCAGATGCGCTTCCCCGAAACTCCGCAGGATCAATGCTGCTTTCAGGGACAGTCGGGAATTTCACAAACACACCTTAATTAGGATGATCAATCTGGAAAAGAGCAATTTTAATGAAATATGATTGGCTGATTGGTTGGTTTATATTAATTGTCATATTTATTACACCAATTAAAACAATAATTAGCCTACCACAGCAGAATCTATCACCCTCTACTAGCACAGAGCAACCTGCTCCACATGATCCCCATAATAAAAACGTACCCATAATAATTTGTGACTAAACCACATCCAACCGATGGTACGTGAATGCACCATGAGGCAGTGGTGTGCTCCTGTTATGCTTCTTGTAGCCCCTCCACCCCCCTCAGTGCTTCTGCAGCAGCATCTTCAGACAGTAAAGTTCATCGTGTGGTCCATCGTGATGTCCCACTGCAAACAGTGCCCACACACACACACACAAACTTGAAATCATTGAAGCCCATGCAGGCACACTGGGCTGGGCTTAGATAATGTAATCTCCCTTTTAGTATTCTTACGCCCCCACCTTGGCCTGTGCGTCCTCACTGAGCTGCAAATTTAATGGAAGTTGACAGGAGAAAAATCAATAACAACGTCAGACACAAACAGGCAGGCTGGAGTCGAGCAGGGCGGAATGGAGAAGGTGTAAGAAATCATGGTGGGCAGACAAAAACCTGCCACTGTGAGTCTTCAGGGTGAAGCAGACACTGGAGTCAAAGTCAGATATTACAGTTATTTACCTTTTCTTAAAAGCAGCAGAGTGAAGGATGAACATATGAGCGTCGCTTCGTCCAGATGTCTGAGCTTCAGTACATCTGGAAACATTTGTGACCTGCGAGGACGATAAAAACACACAGGTGTGATGATTAGGCTGTAATAGCTACACAAACTGTGGCTAAAAGCAATTTCATAGTGGTTGGCCTCATCAGAGCCTTCTCCTGCTGTGATGGTTAGATTTCGAACATGTAATAGGTCTGTGTAAGGTTGTCCAATCTGTTTCAGCAAAGGTCGTTTCCACAGTTAAACTTTCCTTTATGTGCTGCTGCAACACTTGAATTTCCTAAACTAATTATGTCAACACAAGGCACACGGTGTGAGAACCAGACTCCTGTTTTGTTAAAGGTCACAGAGAATGCAGTTTTTGGATGACTTGTTGTTGTTGGAACTGAGCTACATTATGCGTTCATGTTAGAGGAAACGGTATGGAATGGAAGTCTTGGATTTAAACCGTCGCTGCACCTCGGGCAAACATTTTATTACTGTAGCAGACATCTGCGCAATTACAAAAATACATTTAATGACCCCGTCTGCTGCTGGATAATAGGTAAGAAGACTAAAGGTTTACATAGGGAATGGTGTGTGACCAAATAAGAAATAAGACTTTAATGATCTCACACTGGGGGGGGGGGATTCACTGACTAAATTACAGAGTGCAAAGTCACAACAGAAAATAGCAACAGAAAGCAATAATCTCAGTCTTTAGTCACTCTTCTACTAGTCCAGAGAAACTTCTTTAACAACCAGGTAAAGCAGGAAACTGACTGGCAGTTTACTCATTTACTGTACCGGTTGCCACTGAAGTAGTTTGAACTGATTTCTCCATTATTATGTAATCATGCATCTCATGTCAAATTAAAGTTATAACATCTCTTGATGCTATGGTTGGTGGATTTTCCTAAAGTTGTTTCATTAAGATGTGGGGCCACCTCTGCAGAGTTCTGTGCACTGTACTGTGAGGCAGCATCACATGTATGACCCTCAGTCTGCAGACAAGCTAATGAAGCTATTCCCGGGGATTCTTCGGTATTTCCTGGGTGCTGCAACTCACTGCAGTTTTCCTTTTTCATAAAGCGTCAACCTAGAAATAAATTAAATCTACTGAAGCACCGTGACACAAACAGAATAAATACATATGGGATGTTTTACTCCATCTGTGTATATGCTGCATTTACCTGAACCTTAGGACATGATGACTCAGCCGTATGATGGGGATGTCTTTGACAAACGCACGTGATGATGCTGTTTTTAAAAAATATATATGCAACACTGCCCTCTGTTTACGCTGCAAGGTATCACACTCTGAACACAACACTAGTCTTTAAGCCATGTTTCTAAGACCGCCTATTGCAGCAGGTGTAAAAAAATGAAATGAAGGATTCATCACGATCACCTCGGATACAAAAAGTGGACGGGTAAATATATAAAAATACTTTATTAAACATCTAACTTTTACAAAGAAGATATCACTGAAGTGAATCAATGACAGCAGCACCAAAACCACCAAGAAACATTAACAATGACAAACAACAGGAGACAAGGACAAATGGTGGAGAGAAAAGCTAGAACTGAAGTGTTTCTTTTTTTTGTTTTTTTGTAATTCATTGTGCGGAGAGTTGGTCCAGGTCGTCATGGCTGCGGCTCGAGAGGTGGGCCTCCAGAATTTCCCCAAACAAATTCCTTTTCAGCAAGCTGTAGGCCATGGGCAGGAGCTGCTTGACAACCTTGTGGAAATACTGGAGAGGAGTCAGGAAACCAAAGATTAATGAAGCATTTCTTTGAGTTTGTCAAACTTTTTTTGTTGCATGGCCTAAAGCGGCGCTTCCCAAATGTTTTGGCTTGTAAAGCCCAAAAACGAATAGAAATCAGTGCGGCAGAATATTTCCATTAAATCCCACTTTACCACACTTCAGATTTATCTTGTGATTCACTGGAGGGGTGCTAACCCCTTAGGTAGGGAAACAACAACAAAGCCATTAGGCGGTGCTTTGTAATGAGTGTTTCAACAATGTCTAATAAGACACAGAGGGAGCACTGTGCGGAACTGACAACACAAACAACAATCGGAGATCCAGCCTCGGAAACATGCATTAGCATTCAAGAAATCAATCATATCACAATGTCTGAATATTGGTTTCTGCAGAGCATAGTTAATAGAGCGGTCACGCAGCAGAGAAACAGTGGCTGTGATGAAATCAAATATCTGTTTGTGAGTGTTGAAGGGCTTTGCACGGCTTAATGACACTCACATGGGATCCGTAACAGAAGAGGTCTATTCCTAGCTCATAGCCCATGCCGTAGTCACACTCGTCGTTGGCAAACTGAACAAACGTGATCATCTCCTGGAGAGGTCCGAAGGCTTTGACGCGCTCCTCGTCGTTTCGGGCTTCGGCGATCGCCTTGCAGATCTTTTTGAGACCAGCTGGATATTCAGATTAGAGATAGATTATAGATTATATAGAGCTGGACCTAAAACATGTTGAATATAAATATGGTCTCATTTTTCAGTTTTTTAAAGCTTAAAATATCATCTAGATCGCAGTGAACCGATGATATATCGATAGATCAATCAGGGAAGGAGACAAATGAGAACAGCTGCAAAGACATCTTCCATAAACACCAAGCGTTATAATCTACACTATATGTAATCTCACCATCTGTTTCTGGTAGTTCTCTGTATCCTACATCATTCTTGTCTACGGGTACAACAATGCCGGCACCGTGGAACGTCTTGGTGACCACCTGTGGTGTGACAAGAGGTTTCATGTTATGTTTGCAGTCCTAAAATCTACTGAAGAGAATACCAGTGATTACAGTAAGTTACCTTCTTGTCCCTCTGCTTCATGCCTTTGGTCTTCTGCTCTAGAGACAAGCCCAGCATCTCTGCCCTGTCTCTCAGCTGTGCCTCCAAGCTGTCCAGAGCCTCTCCCGCTGCTTTCTTTCCACCTTTCTCTTTCCTCCTCTTCAAGAGATACAGGCTGATGTCGACGGGGACAAAGGGATCAACAGTGAGTCATATTCATTAACATACAACATCAACAAGAACATGTGAGGTGGTTAGTACTCACAGGACAGCAGCGAACACGTTGTCCCCCATCTGTGTAATAGCGTAGCCTTTCTTGGCTTCATTTTCCCCGACAAACGAAGGGAGGGAGTCTGGAGTGTCCCTGGTGGATTTTTTGGAAGAATAAGTTCAGTAAATCAGAACAACACATGTGCACAGTTACCACACAAGTTACTGGCTACAGCAGCAGAAGCTACAGCACTAAATTAAAAGCATCTGGCTCAGTTGTGTGTTCTTTACCTGTAGTAGCCAATGTGATGCTGACTGTCCTCACTGCCCAGAAGGATGGTCTGAAACTCTGGTGGGTCGTAGAAATACCTCCAGTGAAGGTGGAAGTTGGGCTGAGGGTTCTTGGACTTTTTGTGAGCTCCTGCCAGAATTTCAAAAGGACCAACCAGCTGCAAACCCAGCGTGTCTTTCAGCGCACCTGCATAGATTACGATGAATTAAAATGATGTATCGATACAGAAATGAACTGACATAAAATCACTTCAATGCGTGAGTAGAAGTCAGCATTTTCCAGATGTCGCTTTGGGACGTGGAGCCTTGTAATCAGGAACTGATGTATTCTTTTGGCTTTTATGTTTATTAGCAGTTTATTAGTTTGTTCCTGTTTATATGGTGTGTGTAACAGCAGTCATTAACTGGCAGCACTTAAAAGTCCAGACTATAAATCTGCTCTAAACAAACATAAAGGCAATATCTAACACAGACACTTGTGTCAGCAGGTTTCCTCAAATGTTGGGCTGCTACTCTGTATTTTCATGAGTAGTCTCCGAGTACATTTGTGCATGTAGCCCACCCATCCAAATTTTCCACTGGCTAAGTACCAGTCCATCCTGTTGTCTCTACGTCTACAGACAGGAAAATTGATTAAATGTCAGATGCACCTTCTGTCCTATCAGTATTACTGTAACAAGATACAGCGTTAGTGCACGCAGCATACCACAGGGGCTGTCGGGGCAGAGCTCCTTGCAGAAGTCCCAGAAGTGGTACAGATCTTCTGGCATTTGAAGCTTGTACAGTTGCATGATCTCATCACGCTGAGCTGAGTCCACCTCCGACAACGGCACGGCTTTGGACTCATCAGGACGGGCTTTCTTCACCTCTCCGTTGCCTTTACCCGACTCCTAAAGAAACAACCATGTTAGAACACAAGACTGCCAGTTAATTTGTTACAACTCTAAACAGCCCCACAATAAACTGAAGTGTACTGGATCATACTGAGAGATCTGTCCAAAATGTTGTACATATGCCTGCATCTGATGAACATATTACTCTAAGTATTATTCCAATTTCTGTGCATGGATGCACATTTAAAATATTGGACAAATACACGTGACACAACACAATGCTGCTCTGGACTCTTTTTTACTAACAGCAGCTCAACTGATGACCCTGCTGAAGATGTTAAGACAAGATGGGCTCAGGCTGAAGTTCAGTGCAGCTCATTTCTCGACATAGACTCAGCCCAAAGAATGCAGATTAAGAATGAACACCTTGGACAAATTTATGTGTCAAGAGGTGAGGAACACTGTCCAGAGGATCATCACCATCATTAAATGCGAGGAGATGTACCTGCTACCACTGCTGAATGTAATAAAGTATTTTTGTTCAGAACTTTATTGTTAATTGGCGATTATGACTCTTTAATGTTAACAAAATCCTCCCATGATCAAGCAGTGAAAGGAAAGACTTGGACAGAGGCAGTGAACGCACCACGTATGTGTACAATATGAGTTTTAGTATTTACAGTGACAGATGAACACACTCCTTTGTATTATTTTTATTTACTCTTTATTCTTACCTGTGATTCTGCCTTGTTGTTTCAAATTTTAAGAGACACACAGTGAGTCTGCATGTCAAAGAATGTTAATATGGTTTGTATATTTTGCTTTAAATGACAAATAAACACGTTTTCACCTTTTAGGTCAACACAAACAGCATCACAAACCCCGGCCTGTAAACTGCCCATCTATGTGAATCAACGCATTTAAGACAGTGTGAAGAATAATATGAACATTAAAATGTTGGATTTGTTGCACGGATGACGGTCAGTGAACGCATCCCTAAAGGAGGCATCACAATAACAAGAAGATGAACCTTTGTTAACTGATTTATGGCCTTTGTGGGTCAAACCGCGAATTTAAATCAACCCACGCCAAACCTAGGGACGATACCGAGCTGAAACACCCTGACACAGGCGCTGCCGGTGTGATAAACGGGCGTGTGTCCGGTGATGGACGTCAGTGACCGAGCTGCTGCTGCTCTGCGGTAACGCTCCCGTCAGCAGAGCCGCTGCCATGTTGTCGTCTGACCGCCGCTGCGTGCCAAACACTTCTGCCCGCAGCGTTTAACCCGAGCTGCTTTCCCGCGCCATTACGCCGACAGCACGCAGCGCGCAGCTCACCCGCCCGGTTAAAAAACGGCTTACACGCCGACATCCCCGCAGGCGGACAGAGGAGGTGCGGAGTGTGTGAATTACCTGAGCGGATTTGGGTTTTCTTTTTGCGCGCCCTGTCATTTTCTTCCTCTTGTCTCTCCGCCGGCGTCTTCTTCTTCTACGAGTGCGAACCGCCAGACGCGTTAAAGCGCGCCCCTGCCCCCCAGAGGCCGGGGAGGGGAACTGCAGGAGCCCGCTGGACACACTGGAACAAACACTGAGCTCAGCAGGAACATGCTGTGTGTGTGTGTGTGTGTAAAGAACATATTTAATAGTTTAAACAGAAAGATTTATTTATAAATGTATCGATCAATGCATACGGTCACATACAACAATGTGAGGATGAAGAATAAGTGTAAAAGTAAATAATATTCTGTATCTAATTTTCAGTGTTGCCAAAAATCCATAAATGTATAAGGTTTTGTAAACAACACTAGTTCCACATTGTGAAAAAAAAACAGTTTGTCGGACCACGGCTGCCAAAACAGAATTTTGTTTTTGTTTTTATGCCTCCATGTTTTTAATTCATTTTACACAAATGATTGTTTTATTTTTTCTTTCTCCAATAGATTCCATGTTATTTCATGTCATTTCAATTTCCAATCTCAGATCAGATTTTTTTTAATAAGCACTAAAATCCAATTTGGCCCATGCAGCAATTTACTACAAATTAGCAAACAGAGTAAGTGTGCAACAAGAGATCAATTCAATCTAATTTTTAAATAATTTTTAATGATGAAAACATTGGTATAATGCAATTTAAGCAGTGAAACACGAGAGCTGGGAAGTGAACTGACTGTCTTCACTGCAGCATTTCTTTCTCAGAATCAGGACATGATATTGATAAGAAATATAATGTAATGAAGTTTCTTATCCACAGACTGTGAACATTTAACAGCATTATCACAGCGTGAAAAACAGCTGTAGCTACCAAACTCAGTAATGTAAGCAATAATGATAATTATTATTTAAAAAAAGACATATTAATAATTATCTCTGACTACATCAAAGGTTGGACAACAACAGTTCACAAAAAATGCTGGTTTGATCTGGCAACATGGAAACTCGCACACTTTTTCAAATCTGGATGTACGTTCACAAGTCTTTACTCGGTACACATGTGAACATCTAGACATGCGTTATTTATATTTTCTCAGCTTCTGCAGCTTCACTTTTAAGACCTGCTGACAGGTGTCACATTGGACTTGCTACAGGACGTGACATTTGTGACATGTGGTCAATATCCAGTCAAGGGGTGTCCAAGAGAGGATGAAGAACGACAGATTCAGGTGGGTAAAATTCCTTTTTTGCTTCCAAAGCTCTACTCCTCTCTCTGCGTGTCTTTCTTGTTGTCTTTATGTGTTTCCAGGTTTAGAGTTCTACTGTTTTTACTGTTTTCTTCCTCTCCTTTCTCGGCGAGTTGCAGCCAGTTTTCTCTGTTCTTCTTACAACCATTCAACAGTGGGGAGCAGGTGTCAAACAGTCTTGATACAGCCTGAGGGAGACGGAGACAGAGAGTGTGATGATTGGAGTGACGGAAAAGCAGAAATTAGAGCAGAGGATGAGAGAATAGGACAGCAATATAACCCAGACTCAGACACACCTTGTAGAGTGGATAGCAGATGTCATCGATGTATTCAACTTGCATGTACGGCAACCGAGTACTGTTTTCTCTGTTCATTATGTCCTGGTGAACAGAGTGTGTACAAACACAATGTGTTAGAACTTCTTCAGAGGAGACTCACTCAGTAGTAGTTGATCTAATCATTATTGTACTATTCTTTTTGCATTCTGTTTAGAGACCACGTGGGAGGAAATATTGCATAAGAAATCATCCATCCAGGTAGGTGTGATGCTTTTTCTAAGCAACTTTTAGTTACATAATTTTAACAACGACAGCTTAACTGGGATGAAACAATGCTTGAAGGACTCTTCGACGTGAAAAAAGGCATTACCACACAAGAATCGGGGTTTATGAGGTCTCTCAGCCCAAAACAGGCTCTGAAATCTGACTTTCACTTCACACAAACACACACTTCACACTTTGAAAACATAAAATGTAACAAGGCACAGTCCCGCCGCTCGGTGGACTTACAATAGGTTTGATTTTGAACTCTTCTCTCTCTTTGTCCCCCTGTGCAAAGAACTCCATGGCAACCAGGTTGGCAATCTGTTTTTGGAGGAGGAGTGAGGTTAAGGTTGCGGTGAACTCAAAATGACTGAGTGATTATGTGTGTTCAGCTGAACACCATTTTGTGAGACCTACCCTTTTTTGTTCGGGCCAAGGCTTTGTGATGGCAGAGAGGTCGCTCGCTGTCATCAACATCGACCTGTGGAGGTGAGTAATTGCCTTAAAAGAAGAGCTCCATGCCCCACACCATGAGATTTATATTCAGAATACGCCCCTGATTCTAATTTATGTGACTCTCACCTCAGTAAATCTCGCTGTTTCTCACTCTTCCAGCTCACTCTGTTTTTCTTAGTGAGGGAAAAAAACTCTTTTCTTCTCCTGTAAAGACAAGCACACAAAAACAAGGTTACGAGGGGTAAAACATCACAGACACGCTTGACCTACTTTGGCATTCTGTGCCTTCACATACTCCATGTAGACGGCCAGGTCAGTGGCGAGGATTGCCCTTTTGATCATGTGTAGTACAGCTCTGTGGTCTTCTGTAGAGAGACCGCTGAGAATCTGACTCCCCTGGAGAAAGGAAGAGTGCAAGGTTAAGTGAAGACTTCAACTCAGTGACCGCCAGTTATATATACAGTCAGTCTGATTATCTGCACCACTTAAAGGGAGATTTGGCAACGTTTCTCTTGGAGAAGATCTGGTGACTTTAAAGCTTTTGCATAGTATGCCATTTTTGAAGAAACACCAGAATCATGTTTTTCATTTTGTCTAGGCAGCTGAAGATATTCCAAGTCCTATAATTCTAACAGCATCCAATATCCATAACAAGCTTATCATGCAGTTAGTTCAGTTCTGTCTCAAATCTTTTGAGAAATGTGATTACAGAGGGTTGATGAGAAAAAAAGAACAGACGGGGTCTTACAGTGTTGTTTAGGATGAAAAGGCACAGGTTGTAGTGGTGGTTTTCAAGAGAAGAGTGTCCATACAGCTGAGCTAAAGGCTGCTGACTCCTGAGAGAGAGTGTGAGAGAGAAATGACGCTGGCTGAATATAAAAAGGCAGTGACTGGCAGCAAAATACAGGATTATTCAAACTGCTGAACACGACGATACCTTTCTATGTAAGAGTTACTGACTCCTCTGTGGTCAAGATCATGATTCAGAGTGGCTATCATCAACGCTAAGATCTCCAGACGGGAAAAAATGGTCTGAAATACACAAACAAAAAGATCAAAGTTATTTCCCTGCTTCTCGACATAAAGGTTTCATTTTGCAGCTTTCACAGTGAAATCAATCAGCCACGGAAAGAAGGCACGCAGATGAAGAACAAAACACATTTTGCATTTTATATAATGCACATGAATACAATCTACTGATCCTGAATACCATTAAGTACGAGTGAGAAAGCAAAACTGAGAGCACATTACGTAAAAAAAATAAATAAATAAGATTTTTGCTTTGCAGGCAAAGTCATATCGGATCTAATTTATTGACCCAAAAGATGCAAAGATTTGGCCAAATTCATGAATACGTGTTTACAGCTTTTGCCTCGATACCTGTAAATCAAATAAATGACACACTGTCAGCTTCAACCATCATTCCAACTCTTTATGTCTGCACAACCGCCCACTCAAACATCCAAAAATGCTGCAAAATGCTGAAATATTAAACAAGATGAAGTGGCTACTTCCACAGCGATATGACACAGAGTCACAATTAGTGACTGCAAAGATTTAGATTTGAGATGCAGAGGACCAGAAAGAAAAAATACTTCGAGGGCACGTCTCAAACATGCTAGTTTGCCACACATAAATGCGTGCATGCACTGACCTTGAGCTGGTCTGCGGCCATGAGCATAGCAAACATGCTCTGAGCCGTGCTTAGTGCATGGTTCCAGTTGTGATAGGGCACACTGTTCCTGTAACCACGTCTCACTGTCAGGACCCACTGGCAGAGACTCTGGAGGACAGAGACATGGACAAGATGTGGTGAGATTCTTTAGGGTTCAGTTGCCAAGAGTGAAACTACACCTTGGTATATGTCACATCTAATAGTCAGTTACCTTGTAATCAATGTTAAAATCCTGCACCAAATTGAGGTCGAGGAACATACGGACGGTGGCCTGAGAGGTCAGGTCTTCTGCCAGGCTAGAGTCAGAGAAATGGAAGTCTAAAATAGACAGTGACTCAGCAGAGGGAATAGTGGCCTCCTAAAAAACGAAATAAACAAATAAAAAACTTGAAATATTCACACAGAACATTCATCCACCCACAAACACAACTGAAAACACACGATTGCTTTTTCTACCTGTTGCCCACACAGCACATGCACAGAGGAATCCTCTCGGTTTAACGTGGGTAAGAGGCTGCCTTTACCTTTGCCACTCACAGACAGCGATAGCAGCTGATCAAGAGATTTAAGTTGGTAGAACATTAGCTGTACGTTTGCATTAAAGCCAATCTCATCTGACGTGCCGAAATAAACAGAGGGGTAATCCCAGGACGACGGACGGAGTGGCAAAACAAAGAGGAGAGCGCCAGTCAGTATCAGTCTTCTCAAGTCTGGACACATCTTCTCATTCAATGTTTTCACTTTATTTGTATTGTTTTCACATTAAAACTAATCAGCATGTATGGAACTATGATTTAGACTTTAGATTCTTCTTAATCTAAGCTTTGTGAGATCGACACCTGGAATGGTGTGCCTGTTTTCAACAGGTGTGCACAGTCAAAAGTTGGTGGAACTTCTTAATACATCTGAAACCATCTGAGGTACTGTTGGCGTACAGTAAATCACCTTATTTGACTAATGTAGTAGTCCATATTATGGCAAGAACCTCCCAACTAAGTAAAGAGAACTGACAGTCCATCATTAGTTAAGACATGAAGGTCAGTCAGGCAAGAAGATTTCAAGAACTGTGAACGTGTCTTCGAGTGAAGACTATGATGAAACTGTCTCTCACGAGGACGGCCCCAAGAGACAAGACCAAGGATAAGTTCATTAGTGTTAACAGAAATCACCAATTAACAGCACCTCAGATTAGAGTACGCACAAGTGCTTCACAGAGTTCAAGTAGCAGACACATCTCAACAGCAACTGTTCAGAGGAGACTGCATAATTCCATAAAAACATAAAACCAACAGGAAGCAGAGAGCTGCTTGGGCCAAGAAACGCAAGGAATGAACATTATATCAGCAGAAATCTGTACTTTGGTCTGAAGAGCCTGAATTTGAAATGTGCTGTGTCTTTGTGAGATACGGACAAGGTCCATCCCATCTGGTTTGAGCTCAGTGGGACCGGACAATGACCACCTCCAAACAAACACACCTCCAGGCTATTTAAGAGCTATGTGATCAAGAAAGGGGGTGATGCAGTCAGACTTCATCAGGATGTTATTTCATAGTTTTGATGTCACGAACATTTAATAAGAATACAGAAAGTTAAGAATCACCTGCAATGCTTGGATCTCCTGCTCTGCTGCGGTAATGTGGTAGGCAAGAACCTGCAAGAAGAGTGAACACACATATCTAGCAACATTTAAACATTGAATATGTTCACTTAATGCTAAGATATGAGCAGAATTCGGGGACTACCCACCTCCTGTGTGACCTCTATACTGGCCCTCCGTTCCTCAGTGATCTGCACAGCCTGAGCGTACTGCAGCGCCAGGCCACAGTACACTGCCAGGTCCTCTAGTAGGCGCTCATCATATCTGTTAAAGGCTTCCATCTCATCTGAGTCCTTGCTTATTTTATTCATCAGCTGGCAGACCGCTATGTGTCAAAGAAGAGACGGTTAGTGGGAAGACGAAAAGTTTCCATGACTCTATCTCCATAACTACATCTTCTTCTAGCAAACCTTTAAGTAATTGTCTTAATATACTAGCAAACAGCTGGTTTCTCTTCCCATTTAGTTGACACCCAGCAACATTTTGTAGTTGGGCATCAATGAACGCAGACTGAAGCTAGAGTTTGTGATCTGATACCATGAGTATGATGAATAATGTATCATGATCGCTGACATTCAAAATAGACTCACCAATAACGTCCTCAGATTGCTCATTTCTGACAGGGCAGCAGATCATGCTCTTCACCGATTCCCCAGAGCTCTCTGACATATTAAGTGTTTCCATAGCAACCAGAGTTCGGAGAGCATACGATGGGTCTATGTCACGGATGTCACGCTGCCTGAAAAAAAAAGAGATATGGAATCACTTTACACTGTGTCTGATGTCAAAACATTTGGTTGAAGCAAGACTTGGAATCAAGCAAGATGCAGCCACAACCTTCTGTAGACCTGGCATGTCGATCCGAGCTCCTCACACTCCAGGTGGATCACTCTGGAGAATGAAACCTGAAATCACGTTGTACATTTAGGAAAGATGCGATTCGATGCATGATTTTATAAACAGACAAAACAAATAGGAATCAAACGGGATGATGCACCTCGTCTTCCACGTCTGAGGTCTGCTCGCTGGGGATGAAGATGGTGCAGTACTGGGCGTGCGTGAAGGGCATGATAGTGGCAGCCATCTTACTCAGCAGAACTTCAAAAGAACGGTGCTGCTCTGACAAAACCTTTGCCATCTCTATCAAGGCCTGACACACATTACACAGATACAGATTACACGGACATACAAACAAAGAAACAGATATATTCCATGTTGTTCTCTGATGGTGATACCTGACTGCGTTTGGCCTCTTGTCTTGAACTCTCATACAGCTGAACGTTATCCAGGACCATCCCCAGCACATCCATATGATTGGACAGCACCTGGCCAATAAAGTTCAACTCAAACTTAACTCAAGCAAGCAGTTGAGTTTAGTCACTTCTAACTGTTTACATGGTTAGCATGGTTTAACATTTGCTCCATCCCGCACCTTTTCATCCATACTGGTGAAAACAGAAGCTGATCCATCGCAGCCATTCCTCTTGTTGATCATCACCACGACACCTACGACCTGTCCACAAAAAGAAGAAGGAGCAATCTGTATCACGACCTCTGCTGCTCAATGCAAACATTGATAGGACTGTGCCTATCCTCAATAACACATACAAACATTTAAAATAATAAAAGGACAGTGATGAATGTTACCTCTCCTCTATGGCTCTTGATGGGAACACTCAAAACAGCTCTGATCTTTGATGACTGGTCATCCTGGAAGTCGAATCTGGGGTCCTGAGGAGGTGAACACTCATGAATCATGCATTTTGCATCATTGTGTGTATTAGCAGAAACAATATTTGATACCTACTCAAATGTGACGCCTGGCTCATTAAATCAGTATGTTAGAAACATCCGACTAGGTTACTAAGAAACACCCACTCACACCCACACTGACTGGGGATTATCTGGTGTGCAACTCAGAAGTTGGCACTGGTTCCTAATCACATTGCTGTTGAGGACAAGGAAGGGAGGTGTAGGCACCTCCTTTAAGCCCTTAAGTGAGCTGTACCGTCCTCTCTCTCTCTCTCTCTCTGTGGGTGTGTGTTGTGTTTGGGTGTCCTCAAGTATGAGAACACATCACCATCTCAATAAACAGAGGTTAATCAATGGAAGAAGCCTCTAAAGGGATTAGAAGCAAGTGCGTCATCTGGGATTCCCTTAACGCCCCCACGCTCCACGAAATGACCATGTCATCATCTAAAAACAGGTTCAGGAAATGCTTGACTCATGGTTGTACTGTCCTCGCTGCTTTAAAATACCTGTGCCCTAGAACAAACGTACAATTTTCCGTCTGTTGTGTCTAAAGAAGAGCTTACTACAGACTGCAGAGTCTGAAGGTTTACCTCTGATACATCTCTCAGGTTCATTGGTGATTCTGTAGCCAGCACACATCCCATGATACTCTTAACCAGCTCCAGATGTGCATTGCTGCAGAGATCGTCTTCTCCCGAGCACCCCAGCGCTGTCGGAGCAATCACTGCCTCCAAGATGTTCCTTTCACTGGAGTCTTTCTTTACAAGAGAGAGAGAGCTCGCCTCAGCTGCCAGCAGTTCACCAGTGTGTAGGACAGCCCCGTGGCAGAGCTCTGCTACAGAGCCCATCAAGCTTAGACCACCTTGCAGGAGCTCCATCATCCATGGGCAGCACTCACCACTGCCACAGGCTGGGGCTTTTATGGCAGAGCAGCGCTGCGGCTGAGGGGAGTGGGGTAAGTTGGGGGAGCAAGGGCAAATGGGAGAGAGGGGACGGCAGGGTGAAAAAGAGAAGCGTGAAGAGCGAGGAGAGCAAGGCGAGTAACTGCACAAAACATCTGGACTGGAGCGATGCCTCCACTCAGGGGCGTTGAGGTTGGACGCGAGGGGTTTGAGTCTGTCCGTTAAGAAGGAATTGCTCAGGTGTGAGCTGTTCACAGGAGAAGAAGCTCTGCGATGGTGAGCCTTCATGGGCAGGTCAGTGTGGTCAGAGCTGCTCCTGGGGACCCTGGAAGTGTCCCCCAGCTGTGGGGACATCTCTGGTGGTGGACCACTGACCCTGAAGCCACAGACAAGACAGATTACATGTGATTGGCTGAGAAAGCACAAAATGAAACATTACATGTGGAGAAGACATTTCCGTACCGCAGTAAAGTTACTAAAACCATTTGTATGCATCATTTTTGTGGCTTACAGTCTTTAACTTTAACAAAAGTCAACAAAGATGTATGAATTTAAAAGTGATCTGATAAAATATCTCACACTGAAGCTCTGCGTAAAAAGTACGCCCTCGTGAAGTCGGAGTGGTCGTCCAGCCATGCCTCCACCTGGTCGCTTTTCATACGGTCTCCAAACCTGCTGCGCGTTTTGGAGCGAGGACTCCAAAGCGGGGAGAAGAACCAGCCCGTGCCCTTTCCCATCGGAGTCGCGGCCACTGTTTCCCTGTGCAGCGACTCCTCTGTCCCGGGAGCAGCAGCAGCAGCAGCAGGAGGAGGAGGAGGAGGAGGCACCCCGGGAGTCGAGCTGCCACACTCCATGGACTCCAAGCAGGGCATCCCCTCGCTCAGGTAAAGCGAGAAGAGATCGACTAAACTCAGTTTGGGTTTGTCTGAGTTATCTCTTTGGAGAAACACTTGCCATAAGGCAGCTGGTGAGGCAGACTGAGAGCGGCGTGCCAGGCAGCAGAGAGAAGCCTATGGAGGAGCCAGTGGAAACGATTGCGTCAAGGTAATCCCCTGACCTTTATTTAGCCGTTCTGGCGCCGCAGGTTTATTCATTAAATGAATCCGATTTTAACTTCATTACAGAATTAATGGATTGGGTCCAACCTTGGGGCTTTGCTCCATAGGTTCGACCCCCGTCCCCTGTCACGTTTTGCTGAAGTGCACTTGAAGAAAGTTCCGGTTATCCATCATTAAAGTTTAGATCAGACACAGATCACGTGGTATCACTCACATAATGGGGATTACACTTGAATCAAATCAAAATATTATTTTTGGTACTTTTCATTGTATCAGTGTTTCTAAATAACTTCAGCTTCATAATGTGTCGAGACACATTAAGCATCTAGTTATAAAATGGTGAGTAACATTATAGATAAATGCATTTATGGATTTAAGTTTAATAAATGACTGTGTGAAGTCTGGTGAAAGGTGTCGTAAAGGTGCAGTGTGTCAGAGTATTTCTTTGCAGGAATTCACTAGTGTGTTTCATTAATGTATAATCAGCTGAAAATAAGAATCGTTGTGTTTTCCTTGTCTTAAAATCAGCCCTATATATCTACAGCGACAGCGGGTCCTCTCCCACGAGTCCACCATTTTTGTACGGTAGCCCAGAACAGACAAACCAAACACAGAGAGGATGTGACGTGGTTTCATTCTGCATCTTCACCGCTAGATGCCACTAAATCCTGCACACCAAACCTTTAAACTTAATTAGCTTAACTACAGTTTAACAAATTAAAATGCATGCCAGCACTAATGCATCAGTAAACATTACTTAAAATCTTAAAGGAGCGCGGATAAAGGGATCAAGGCTACATGAGCAGAGAGAGAGAAAGAGAGAGAAAGCCAAGTAGTGCTGTAACAGGAAAACGCTTGTCAAACAGTCTTAGTGATAAAAATATCTCATTCCACTGATGGGCAGCGTGGTTGCCAGATAACACTGTTGTGTCTGGAGAGAACCACAAATCAATCAGGAAAGTCCTTTCAGATCAACTCTGTGGTGTAATTCAAATATTTCTTTTAAAAAACCCCAAATGTTTGTCTGGATTTTAGCAGTGTGTAAGCACACACACACACACACCCCACTCTGTGTCTAACTGCTCCCTCTGCTGGTCTCTTGCTCCTTTACCATCTGCAGTGGGTGGATCCACGAGTGACAGCTGTGCCGCAATTGGCTGCTCCAGGAGGAGGCTGCCATGACACAGTGGATGCTGCACAGAATCAGTTCCACAGCATCAGCAGGGCAGCGGACCTCCATCCTCCTCGTTATCCCTCTCTCTCCTTCTCTTTTTTCTCCTCCTTTGCCTCTCATCCTCTCACCATCACCACCACCACCACCACCACCACCCTTGCTCTCTCTTCTCTCTCTCCCTCCTCCTCTCCCTCCGACAGACAGGCAGGAATAGCAGCAGCAGTAGCAGCGGCAGCAGCAGCGGCAGCAGCAGGCGGACTGGTAGGTGTGCTGAGGCCTGTCTCCCTCCTGCAGCACAGGCAAGACATCGCGTTCTCCTCTGATCTCCGTCAAGGACTATCTGTTTGAGAAGTGTGTGCGTGTGTGCGTGCGAGAGCAGGGATCTGGAAAGTAGGCAGAGGGGACTACCACACCTTGGAAGCATTTTCTGCCACTGCCGGAGCTACACAGGGTGAATGTTGCAGTGGGTATTTTTATACTCACATCCTCTTCATCCTCTGCTTGTGTCTGTGTGCGTGCAGGAGGATTCATATTCCCTGTTTCTCTGCTGGAGCTGTTTGTTGTTTTTCCTTCACTACCACAGCTCTGGGATTTGCTTCAGTGTTGACTAGGCCTCGTGCGTCTGCACACGTGTGTCTCTGCTAATGAGTGTGTTGAATTTCTAACAAAAGGTCACACCATTTAGCATGCCGTGTACATGTATTGTCAGCCTGCCTAATGACAACCTTCATCTTCTATCTCCAAAACTTCATCACCAGCCTCTCCGTCCACTTCTCCCTGCCTCACATCTCTCTTTCCATCCTCCTGCATCTTCCTCTCCACTCACTCCTTTTCCTCTTCCTTTTAAACCCTCCCTTTCTCCTCCCTGTCATTTCTTGTCTCCATCTCCTCTCCCTCGCCTCTTCTCCTTCCGGAACGGGCTGGTTTCCCAGGATGCCTTGTTCCAGGCCACTCCGCTAGGCCCGAGCAGCATGGGCGGAGCCTGGGTGGGGAGAGAGAGCACGGTTTGGACCCTTCCCCTCAGGACGGGCGCGCTGGCGGGTCACCCTCCCTCGGCTTCAGATGGGCGAGGACGCTGAGAGCCCCAAAATCAACCACACCTTCCTGCGAGACTACGTCACTGAAGGTAGAGGAGACGGTGTGTCACGGCTGTGTCTGTGGTGTCAGATAACATGCTGGCATGATTGAACGGATTCATTTCAGCTTCATGGGTGCATTATCCCTGAGCTGCTGGGATATAGGGAGTGGATGGTCACATTAATCACGCCATGACTTACTCAGTGCTCACTGACAGACTGGATTGTTGGGCCTGTTTTAAATTGTAGATGTGATTTTGACATCATATTCTCTCATGACAGATAAATGTTTGATTTATGGTTTCATGTCTACAGAAGTGAAGGTAGCAGAAATAATATTTTGTGGTGGTTGTCCCATTGAGAATTTATCAGGCTCAGACATCGTGAGTAGGAGTTATTACTATGTATGAGTTAGTTTGTATTGATCCAGCATTTCTCCTCTCATTCTCACCGCCTTCCACGTTTCTTATTGTCTTTTAATACTCTGCCCTTCATTTTCTCTGCGCTGACCTAATTTCCTTTCTCTTCTATCACCTTTTAATCTTTATCTCCTTCACTCCTGCTTCTTTTATTCAAATCATTATCCTCCTTAATCACCTCATATGTTCCCGTCACCCTCCCCAGCTGATGTCATCTCTACGGTGGAGTTTAACCAGACTGGGGACCTGCTGGCCACGGGGGATAAAGGTGGCCGAGTGGTCATCTTCCAGAGGGAGACTGAGGTTGGTCTAACATGTTGAACTTGAAATATATATCCCATTCTATACCCAGGATTTCCACAAATACTACAGCGCTCTGTGCGTCATAAAGGGATGTTCTTTGTGTTAGTTTTTCCACACGTAGACCTTCATTCAAAGCTGTGTTTGTTTCGCTGTTTGCCCTGGACAGTCTAAAGGGGAGGCGGAGGAGGCGGGGGAGACGGGGGACTCCGGGGAGTACAATGTCTACAGCACGTTCCAGAGTCACGAGCCAGACTTTGACTACCTGAAGAGTCTGGAGATCGAAGAGAAAATCAACAAAATCCGATGGCTGCCACAGCAGAATGCAGCACACTTCCTCCTCTCCACCAATGGTGAGAAACCATCACACCCAGTGAGATGAAGAACGTGTGTGTGAATATGCATGAGTTTTGATTTTTATATATTAGTAATGGCATCGTTACAGGCTACCTCTAATTTCTAGCATTATGCCAGCCTGGCTTTATCTTCTGTTAGCCGGGCAGGATACTGTTACACCAAGACAGCCATTGGAGTCACATTTGTGGGCACAGTAGTGACACTGACCTGCCGGTGTGCAACCACAAAATCTAATCTGCACTTTAATTATATTCCTGTCATGAGTATTAATTACCCTCATGCATGTGAGGCAGAGATCATATTTTGGAGAAATGTACCTCAATTTGCAAAAAAGTACAATTCCCAACTGCAGCAAAGGAAACTGCTCATCAGGATTGCCTCAGAAACTAGTCAAGAGGAAGCAGAAATCATTATCTGGTCTCTTCTCCGCTCGCTGGAGGCCGTTTAAGTTGTCTGTAGCATTTATTGTCAGCTCTCTCTGCAATTAATCAGCGCCCTGTGATGTGCAAATCTCTCTGCCTGTCACAGATAAGACCATTAAACTGTGGAAGGTGAGTGAGAGAGACAAGAGACCAGAGGGATACAACCTGAAAGATGAGGAGGGACGACTCAAGGACATCTCTACCATCACCTCCCTGCAGGTGCGTTCACTCACACGCAAGCCTCCGCATGCACACCTTTATTTCAGTCAGTCTGATGCCGCGTGTATCAAGTTGACGTTCGATTGGGAAGCACTCTGTTCTTTTACATGATGCCCGACACTTTTGTCCTTTAACTCTGTTTGTCACGTCTTCTTGGTCGTCCTATCGCTCTTTATTTCCTTCCCTCTCTGTGTGTAAAGGTGCCGGTGCTGAAACCTACAGATCTGATGGTAGAGGTCCGTCCCAGGCGAGTCTTCTCCAACGGACACACCTACCATGTTAACTCCATCTCGGTCAACAGCGACGGGGAGACCTACCTGTCTGCCGATGACCTCCGCATCAATATGTGGCACCTGGGCATCACGGATCGCAGCTTCAGTATCCTTTCACTAATAGTGTTTTGTTTATGTCATACACACTTAATTTTTTTAGCCCACTGTGCTTCCTGTAACTCGATAGCTCGCCTCAGATTTTTGTGTGTAACGTAATCTTTTACTTGCGGAGGCGACTCAGATTTCACCGGGTATGAGTTTCCCAGAACAAAGTAGATCATTGGGTCTCATCTTTTTTTTTTTTGCAGTGTTATGAACGTATCAGTGTGCGTCATCACAACCAGTTCTGCAGTCTGATATTGTACTCGGATATTTTCAACTCGGATAAGTTCAAATCTATTTGTGGAGCAGGAATAAGGGACAAAATTAGAAGAGTGAAAGCGCATAAAAGTGCATGTCACTGAACGCTTTCTCCTGGGTTAAAGTTGTAATAGCTCAATAACAATAAAGTCAAAATATTTGTTGGGTTCATTGACATCCATTTGAATCATTTTGCAAACCTAAAAAGGAAAACAACATATAACTGGAGCAAAAGAACATTTTTGTCAGTGCACTGTTGAAACAAGGGCACACTAAATCCTTACAGGATCACATGAATAATGTTGTTCTGCGCCCCAAGTGTGTCTACACGCTCTCTGATGCAGACTCTCTTCTACATGTTACCTATCTCTGAAATCTATTGTGCAGAGTTCATATTTGGCGTATTACCATCCAGTGTCATCCTGCAACAACACACACACACACATATAATTCCCTTTGAAATATGCATACAGTTCCCTGCTCATATGATTTCATCCTGGATCTATATTTCATGTGAAGAGCAGCATGACTGTGTTTGGATTTATGTTCCGATTAGAGTGCCGTGTACCGCCTCAGAGTGCGTGTTCAGTGCGAGCCGCCGTAGCGTGCTGGACGGGAGGGGGATGCATTTTCGGTGATTTCCCATTCAAATGGAAGCTGACCTAGAAAATCACAGAGGCATCTATGGAAGAAGTGTTTAAATAATTCACTCGGCAGTACACTTTCTACTGAACCACACAGGACTACCACAAATAGAACAGGGAGAGGAGCAGAGTGTGCATGCGTATTATTGGGGCTTGGTTGGGGAGCATTTCTTTTTTTTTGGGTTGTGGTTATGGAGAAAAAAGACACCGAAGATTGAATTGCCCTCTTTTCTACATGCTTCCTGGGTATCCATTACATCATGCCATGTGCGTCTCCTGAATGCCTTGTCTACCCTGGAATGCCTTTACTCTGTTTGAATGTGGTGCCATCCCTGTTTAATCCCTAACACACCCTTTTCCTCAGACATTGTGGACATCAAACCAGCCAACATGGAGGATCTGACAGAGGTGATAACAGCAGCAGAGTTCCACCCTCACCACTGCCACTTGTTTGTGTACAGCAGCAGCAAGGGTACCCTGCGCCTCTGCGACATGAGAGCCTCTGCACTCTGTGACAAACACACCAAATGTGAGTACGTCGTGGAGGTTAGAGACTGAGCACGAGCCAACAGAACTGTGTTTGTGAATGATCGATGAATCACACCTTACTCCTCTGTCATTGGTCAGTGTTTGAGGAGCCTGAGGATCCAGGGAATCGGTCCTTCTTCTCAGAGATCATTTCCTCCGTTTCGGACGTCAAGTTCAGCCACAGTGGACGCTACCTGCTGACCAGAGACTACCTCACCGCAAAGGTGTGGGACCTGAACATGGACAAGGGCCCCGTGGAGACGTACCAGGTAAGATAGCACATCTGTGTTGCTAAATTTTGGTATTACGTCTAGAAAAACTGAAAGAGGACAAGGAGGAAGGAGATATACATGACATCCAGCCAGAATTTGAACACTTCCAGTTGTTGTCATCCACTATGAGACCATCATATGTGATTCTGAAGTCTGACTGTCTGCATCCCCAGGTCCATGAATACCTAAGGAGTAAGCTGTGTTCGCTCTATGAAAACGACTGCATCTTTGACAAGTTTGAGTGTGTTTGGAACAGCTCAGACAGGTAAGATAAAGGAAGGAAAGGATGGACAAAGTGCAGTATATTTAAGCCAGTTTGAAAGCAAGGCAGAGTGTGTGTGTCTGTGTTTCTGCTTACAGTGATTCCCTAAATGCTCTGCCTCCGCCGTTATCCGACATTTAAATCAATCCTAGAGACAAGCTTCACAGACATCAAATCAATCCCTGTGTCTTCAGTCTTGTTTTCCTCGTTTCCACTTCCCTGAACCTTTCCTTTTCGTCTCCGCGCCGTCTGCATTGCATCCACTTGCCCTGCTCGATACGGCGTCTCATTATGTCCATTTCTCCTCTTCTCCTCAGCGTCATCATGACAGGGGCGTACAACAGCTTCTTCCGGATGTTCGACAGGGAGACGGGACGAGGCGTAACCCTGGAGGCCTGGCGAGAAAGCAGCAAGCCTCGGGCTGTGCTGCGGACCCGGCGGGTGTATACCGGCGGCAAGCGTCGCCGCGGAGATGTGGGCGTCGATAGCCTGGACTTTACCAAGAAAATCCTGCACATGGCTTGGCACCCATCTGAGAATATCATCGCCATAGCAGCCACCAACAACCTGTACATCTTCCAGGATCGCGTCAACCCTGATACGCAGACACAGTGACAGACATGGACGGAGAGGGATATGGACTGTGGCAGGCACGGTGCTATCGACTGTCACAGACAGTGATCCAGATATATTTGGATGTCTTAGAGAAGGCATGGGGAGGGGACAGCCTTTATGAGAAGATAAAGTCAACGCCAAGCTGATACACAAATACCGAGATGCATCATGATAAAATACTGGATCGGTGATAAAATGAGACTGTTAATTTATTCAATCCCCAAGGAAGGTGTGTAATCATTTTTGCTCAACAGAGACAAACTGACGTCTCCATCAGGACGCGTTTTTGGTCCCACCACTCCCACTTTTTGAAGATGTTTGTGTAACTGCCCCACCGTAGGGGCAGTGAAAGAGGTGCGGGGACACCTCTCCAGCTGCGCTGACTCAGTGCTGTTGACCACACAAAGTTGCACTCCTCACTGATTTTGCTCTGGTACCTTTTGACACAAAATGGAAGGTGAACGTCGGGGAGCAGCAGAGAAGGGATGATGCTACAAAACAAACAGTTCTTAAGATGATTAGATGGCGGATTCCCAATGACTTTGCCAGGCAGTGCATCTAGACTAAGCGTTTTTTTCACTATTGTTGAACATTAGGAGTGGCGGTATTGTACAGCTCTTCACAAATACATCCTGAACTTTTTTTTTCTCTACAACAGCAGCTGATCCTCTCCTTTAGAGCAGTGCTCTCGGAGATTGCACGCATAAATGACCCATAATCTTTGCCCTATTCACTTTGCAATAACAGCACTAAGAAAAACACAGTGCGGCAGTATTCCTGCTTTAAATCATGAGCTCTTGTTATACAGGTAAAACACTCTTTTTACTGTTAGCTGTAAATATTCTGTGTTCTTTTTTTTAAAGGTGGTAACCAATTTTGGTTCCAGAGAGCTAAAAGATAAAAGTTGCATTTTGTCCAGAATGAACCTGGAATCTAACGTATAGAAAGTTCGCAGAATCGCACTATTCCAGTTAGAAACTCGATGTGTGGGCTTTTTCTTGCAGCAATACAGAAATAGGTATTGCTGGCTGTAGAGAGGGAGGGGTGAGTTGTGCACAAACCAACACTTTTCTGTTTTATTATGTATATTATTGGGCTTTGATTGCTGTATTAAGGCCATTTCCCTGTCTAAAGTCAACATACGTGTGTGGTACATTGATCTCAAATTGAGGCTGATTGGTGATTAAATCGAATACAGGCAAAAGGTTCATTTATGTTAAGTGTTATGCTGATTTAAAATGAGCAGTGTTCATTTTAATGCATAAGCACAATTTGATGAAGTATCTTACAATCAAGAAGACAAAAGAAGATGGAATCCAAGCACATTGTTCGTAATCGAGGCCCTTGATTCAGCTAATCAAAGTTTGTGTCCAGTGTATTTGAATCTCAGAGGTAATCATCAGTGCAATAGCTCATTATGTACATTGCAGAAATATCTTTAACATTAAACCAATAACGTCATATGAATTTATCAGATCACAGGCTCTAAATGTCATTATACCGTATACCTCACAGTGCCACGTGCTTACTCTGGGATGCGACACTGAAAGCCCGGGATGTGCAGCAGTACAAGGCGACGTCTGTGTTGGACTGAATTGTGTGACTTGGTCGAGATTTGATTGTTTACAGTGAAGTGCTTTGTTTTCAAGTGACCTTGGCCCTGATGGGAGTTATTAGAGGTTGTTCGGATGTGTACTGTAGCAGGTGGAGTAACAGAGTCAGTGCAAAGACATGGAAAGTTTCGAGTCCCTTTGCACTTTTGCATTTTTTCCAAAATCAGAAAAAGAAAATTGCTCATATCTATGTTGCGTTTGTCTGCTCTCTCCTCACTCACCACCTCCTTCTGGTTTCCAAATCACCGTTCACAGACGTTTATGTTGCAGCCTGTAGGCTACTATTATGATTTGGTCTTCACTGTCTGCCAGTGTTGTTGAATGCAGACACAATCTTGCACTGATTGGTTTAACAAAGTGTACAAAACACAGCAAAATCCACAGTAGAAATGGTTTACATAGTGACCAGGCCACCTATAGCGTTACACCCAAGTCCCAGGGCTCAGTCCTCCAATGGTGAGCTGTAGTTTAGAGCAGGACAGTTGTTATCGCATCATAACCACCACAACCAGTGAGAGGATTGGTGTTCAGGAACACAGCAGCAGCAGCATGTCGCCATTACTCAATGCTACTAGCGTGTATATCTATCATACTTTAAAAAAGACGAACCTAACAATACAAAAAAAAAACATAACTCAAATGAGGTGAATGAAAGGAATGTGCATTAATAAAACAATGTGAATCCGACAAAGAAATGTGTGGCGTGGATCATTTTTCTCATCACTGAAACACACGAGACGATGAATCTGAACAAAAACACTTTTAATAGTCATCGCAGGCTCAACATCAGTTATTGTCATTCACAGTAGTGTTCACATACAGTATATGGCTTTTTTCACGCACTGCAAGTGTCACATGCTTGACATATGATAGTACTGCAATTTAATAAAACATCAAATGTATCAAAGCAACCTTTTTTCTGCTTTGTGACTGTTTTTCAGATTGTCCTTTTAATTAGGGGTTTTCAAATTATCAATCTTACTTAAGATGTCACATCCGGTTCAGGCAGTGGACCCAAATTCAGACCAGTGGGTGAGTAAACAAAAGAGGTGACGTTAATGACTGAATGCACAGGTGAGACCAGGCAAAGAGGCAGAGGCAGGAAGTGAAGTCACACAAGACACAAGGAGAGAGGAGATTTACAAAATAAAACTGTAAACACTAGACCATAAACCCAAAACCATGGCAGAAGAAGTAGGGGACCAAATCATTTCAAATATTCCCACTACTGACTCGATTTCTATGGAATGAAAGCTGTTAAATGTTTTGATGAAGATGAGACAACACTAAAAATAATCTCTAGAAATTATTAGAGCCAACCCCCCTCTGGAGTTGGCTCTATAAAATCTCTGCATGGTTTGGCCAGACCCCGTAAATAGTAAGACCCAACATTGCCCATGACATTATGACATTTGGCATTCTGGTGTGCGGGTGTGTAACAGAAACCATGAAACCGAGACTACAGCTGCATACTTTGATAAGTTTGTCGGTTTACCATAAACAGCCTCGCTGCTGCAAGCAAGCGTCTCATGTTGCTATTTTATGTGCATTTTAGCTCAAGGCACAGGAAGTGAATCCATTATTGTGAAATTCTGGAAATTAACCCGATCGTTCATTTAAAAATTAAGATTAAGACCAAAATTTTTTAAGAGCACAAAGCCAGAAATATGTCTGCCATACAACATGTATAAATAAATAGCTACATTTAAAAATTCACTAATACACACACACTCAAAGGTACACACATACTGCACATGCAAACATACCCCACAATACTTTAATATAAAAGCAGCTTTGCTCTATCAAAGATAAATGTCATCTGATAATAGTTTATTTTTAACAAATTTACAGTGTCGCGAGTGGTCAGCAGCCAACATTAGTTCCTCTGCATATAATTTGGCACCATCAAATTACAGGCTTTACTTGAAAGCCTGGATATAAATAGAAGAGTGTGATTTAAAGAGGATTTGAAAAATGTAAATGATTATGTCTCAAGGCAAAGGTGCCATCTGACCGATCTTTAACTATTTCAGAGCTCCATAAACTGAAAGTCTTTGTATCTATAATAATAATATAAATATTAAATCATTTCATAGATGCTATCATCTATGAAACTTAAACACGAGCTGTAGATCCATTTAGTCAGATCAAATTGTAAACAATCATAAGTGAGTCATTTGTGCTTCAGCTTCACAGTCTTGCTGTCGTTTTTCTCCTCAGGTGGTGATTTTCGCCGACAGGAAAGGAGAAAAGAAAAAATCAAAAGCAAACTTCAGGGCTCTCATGGTGGTGCGTCTCCAGTCTCGCTCTATCTTTACCTGCCGACCTCCAGTCAGCAGTGAGGAGTCACAGTCCAGACAGTGGATGGCCTTCAACTCAAAGGCCGGAGCTCTGGATCCAAGACGACCCTCCAACTTGGTGCTAAACTCCACCATGTTACCAGGATTTAGGTTGAGCAGAACTTGTCTGAACTCGTGGCTGGCCATCAGGAGTATATCCCTGGCTGGGTCCTCCACTCCTCCGTCCAGGATAATCCCTACTGTCACCTCAAACCGGTAGCTGTCAAAGCGCTTGGTGTGGCAGGTGTTTTTGGCCAGAGCCTTGATCTGACACAACTCTTCCTCTTCCTGCGTTCGGAGCATCATGGGCATTGAGGCGGTGGATGAGTCAGAAGTGGCTCCCAAATTGGCAGCTGTCAGGTTTGCGACTGTAGTGTTCTTTGGCTCACATTTGGGGTACGTCTCTCCATACAGGCATCGCAGCCAGTCTCCCATGAACACTGGCAACATGTTGATGACCGCCCGTGCGCCGTTTTCTGTCTCTGCCACACGAGCATGCTTAAAACGGCCAGTCCACGTGACTCTGTGTCCATTCAGGTGGCTGCAGAAGATCTGTGTCTGGGCCATGCCTTTAGTTTCCCAGGATGGTGGCCCGCACACATGGCTGTACTGTTTCCAGGTCAGGGTGGAATTGTACACCTTCTGTCCCTCTGCATGATACACATAGATAGAGAAGAACAGGATCACCATGGAGATGCAGAGTAAGATGAGTTTAACCGGGCCACGGTGGGTCAGTGAGCGGAAGACATCCAGAATAGACATGCTGAACCGCGTCCACAGCCGCAGGGTGACAGGGATCGCGCAGACTACCAGGGTCACGATCATCTTCGTCACTTCTAGCTCAAGGAACCACTTGAAGAGCTGGATGAAGAGCATGGCAGCGAGGCCAAAAGCCAGAACGGGCAAGGCAAACAGGAAGAGAAAGTAGGCCACACAGGTGCGGATTAGCCCCACGACAGATGAACTCTGGAGAAGCACCACCGAGAACTCACACCACATGAAGCACACGAGGTAAGGAACCAGGACGCAGTAAGTCCCCCTGAAACCACGCATCCTGGCCATGCTGCAGGTGAAAGGAGAGGACAGAAAATAAATGATTTCAGGACATAAACTTGTGGATTTACAAAAGGTGCTGAGGTGGATTTTAAAGTCAGCTGACAGTGTCTGAAGCAAACGCAATGGGCCAAATGTTCCCGCTCACCTGAAGAACAGATAGAACAGGTAAACATAGAGCAGACAGGGCAGACTGAGCTTCAGCACCACTGAATCCCCTAGTGGCAGTGTGGCGAAGGTGCGCCCCAGCAAACGAACCGCCATTTTCTCTGGCAGGAACTGGGTCAGGCAACACAGAGACGATGCTACCTGCATTAAGTAAAAAAGACATGCATAAACTTGTATTCAGTTCAATTCTAATTCAGTTCATTGTTAAGCTAGTGCTAAGTGACCTCTGACCTCTATGACCATCGCCCGGCGTGCATAAGCTGCAGCGGTAGGACTCAGGCTCTTGTAGCTGACGGCGGTGAAGAAGATGGCCACAGTGGAGAGCTCAGAACACGGGATCCAGCCTTTGTCGGCTACAGGGAAGGAGAAGATCACAAAGAAAACTGACAGGATGAAATAGAGATACGGCTCGAGGTTGTTCCAACCAAAGTTGGTCTCTGCCTGCTCCACGTCCAAGCCGGGTTCGAAACGTGTCAGCAGAGATGTCAGGGCTCTGAAGTTCTCCCAAGTCTGTGAAAGAAAGATGTGAGGTCAAAGAAAGAAAATCAGGATTTTGATTTAGTAGATCAGAGTCGCCAGCCGCACTCGCCTTGCTGCTCTGGAAAACACGCAGCGTGCAGATGATCATGGAGATGAAGGAAAGGTAGAAGACAAGCAGAGGGATGACAAAAGCAAACAAGTCAACTGTCAGGTTGCTGATGATGAAGAAGAAAATAAGTGCGTTGACGTGCTGCGTGGGGATGATCGTGCTCAGCCACTGGACCCCGGCCCGCGACGCCCAGTCCACCAAGTGCTCTTTCATCTCAATAATGGAATGCAGCGGGTACTGCAGCATCTGAAGAGAGACCAGAAAGGTAATCTAACAAGAGTAAAGACTCACACAGATATGTAATGAAGTGTCTGAACTGTAAGACTAGATATGATTAAGATACCATTAAGCGTGATTTCATGTCCATGGCTTTTTTTATGGCCCCAGTCTGCTGCGAGTCCAGCATCATCCCACCTCCACCGAAACCCCAAGAGGTTTTGTGCGTCTTCTTGTGTGATGGAATCAGCTCAGCCTTGTGCTTTAACACAAATACACACTCCTTTGAATAGTTATAAATATAATTTATGGTGACAGATTGCTTCTATTTGTGCTGATCGGGTCTTTTACCTCTTCACCTCTGTCATGGGGTGTCAGGGTTTCGGTCTTAGCTGTGACCTTGCTGCTATTTTGCTGCGCAGAGGGGACGATACCTTGTGCATACTTTTTAGTGATCTCAACAAAGTCATCCAAGTCCACCAACTGTGTGGCTGAGAGGACACAAAGCAGGGAGTTACACAGGGGAGGAAACTTTATACTCTGTCTCTGTCTGTCTGGATACTCACACTCGTTGCTGACCATGCTCTCCAATACTTTCTGTGTCTGGCCTGAAGTCGGGACAGGAATCCAATTTGCAGTGCCACCTATTGGTCAGGAATGACCACAATGTTGTGAGTGAGTAACATTTCCCCCCTGAGGTCTGCATGTAATGTGAGATTCTTCACTATGACAGCTGCAAATACTGAAATCACAAAGGCTGCATGATATATTTAACACCAATGGAAGCTATCATATAACAACATGCTGCATCATCACGGGCAGTCTCTATTACATCAGACAGGATCGTTGTCACAATATCAAAAAACGTATGTATGTTATGGTGTTGATGGGGTCTTATCCACACGTGTGTGATTGTGTGTGTACAGCCTACCCTGCACCGCATTGACCTGGCTGACATTTTCCAGCATCTCAGCCACAGCCACCTTCTTCTTCCTCTCCGGGTTGAGTTTCCAGTACATCATCATGGCCGCTTTACGCACCGCCAGCTCAAACTTACTCTCGGTCGACAACCTTCGCACGTCGGCCTCATTCTCTGGAGTGATTCCTAACAGAGAGCGACGGGACAGGGAACAGTTAAGATGCTGCGAATACAAACAGGCACATACGCGTGTTGAATTCTGTAACGTGAACCTTTTCTCTGGATCCAACAGCGCTGCAGAACTCTTGCGGCCCTTTTTCTTCCCTGTTTAGCTGCTTTAATCAGCCAATTAACACCCAGGCGATTATTCACCTCTGCGTCCTTCTCTTCTGCAAGAATCAGATAGTGCTGACCCAGCTGAAGCACAGAAGAAAGGAAGAAGTCAGGAGATTAATTCAGCTCGTGTGGCCTTGGACAGGAAGTTCACCTTAAAGTTTAATGTGCTGATTTGTATGCATGTGTTTAGAATATAACATAAACTAGCTTGTGAAGTGATAAAATTTGACATGAATCATTCATGACTGCAGAGAATTACGCAATAGTTGATTTAATTACTTAGGTTATTACTTAAGATATTTAATGTGACTATATTAAATAGTAAGACCTGTTACACTATTGCACTATAAGTCATATTATATATGCTTATACTTTTGCAATAGGGGCAACATTATAATTAATATTATACTTATTTTATTTAAACTCAATGAAAAGGCATTTAGAAAAAGGAAATTCAACAGTAACCTGTATTTACACAAACTCAACCCTCAAGACGCACTTTTATATTTTTAGGCACTATTAATTTTCCAAATAAAGCACTACAGAGCCCACAATTCTCTGCTCCTGTGGCCATCAAAGCTAATTACCAGAGGAGCCCCCGGTGGCATATCAAGTGTCTGTTTTCTAATCTTGACGTTCATTTCATAACTTCCCTCTCTCTCTCACAGCTCGCATCAAACGTGCCTATTTTTAGGGGGATGTCTTTTCATTTGAAGTGGCTGAGCATTCACGTATATCCCTGTCTGCGACCAGGCCAGAAACATAAACATATACTCTCATAAATCTCCCTCAGTAACATGCATTTAAAGAGATGTCAAAGCATCTATCGTCTATTATGATACATGAGACATGATTGGAGTGTTTGAACCGTTCTTCACTGCATGTAAGGTCCGATCTCTGGACTCATGTGGTCACGTGTTCACTTACACACGATCTTTGTGGTTATTTAGGTGCTTTGTATGTGTGAATACATGACATATACCATGAGAAAGTTCAATCCACGAGCAGCCACTTAGGAATTTACCCTTTAAGAGCTGGAGGGTCTTAGATGCAAAGTCTAGTCTCGTCTTCCACCTCGAGACCGCGCCCTTATTGGGTTTGTTGTCAGAGAATGAGGAGTAAAGAATATTTTAATGCTTATTTCCCAAAAAAAATAATAAAAATGAGTGCAGTGCTGCAACACTCTGTAATAGTGCTCATAATGATTTGTAAGCCCAGGATCATCTTGCAAACAGCCAAAAATAGACACATGCTCACTGAGACTGAGTCAACCAGCAGGACTGAAAACAATGCCAAGTCCCAGTCTCTGTGCATGTGTTTTCACTCACCCGGGTCTGAGCACTGGCATCGCCGGCTTTGGCCTTCTCTTCCATCTGTTCAACGGACAAATCTTCCTCTGGCTCTTCATCTGGAGGAGGAGGAGGAGGAGATGTGTACACACGTTAAAAACTACTCTCTGAATCAATGGATTACATAACACCCTCGCTTCCAAATTTTTATGCCACCAGCGGTGAACAAATCCCACCTGACATACATGTTGTAACACGAGAATGAGAAGTACAAGTCGGGGTGAAGTAGATGTGAGAGTGTGTGAATTTGAAACACGTCTGTGTGTCTGCCTGTCTGCCCAAGCACATATTGTGTGACAGGACCCCAGAGGTCTGTCAACATCGTGTCCAGCTCCTGTGTCACACCAATACTTCGACTGTGTGCAGTTTTATTACTGTGACTGTCTCCCCAGTGTCCTTAATGCAAAGGAGCTCAGCTTCTTTGCCTGTAGCCACATTTCAAATGTCACAGTTTCTCATACACAACACACCTTCATGCTGGCGTAACCGGTTAGTTTGTTTCACTGGCAGTAATAAACGTTGAAATTGGTAACAAATATTAGTTTCCCTGAAGAAACTGGGTATTTCAGTAAATCCTAATTTTCCGGTTCATACATTGAGGTTTGTGACTGTGGGACATTGTGGGCAGAGCTTTGAGCAGGTACAATGTGCACCTGTACTTACGTTTGTGCGAGAAGATGGGACTGTCACACCGTTGGCAGGTATTTGGCTTAAAACAAAAGGATTTTAAAAAGAAAATCTTTGGCCTGATGATGCCGCTTGATTAAAAAAAAGGGTTACCAAAAGGATCGCCAAAATTTTAAGGATTCATCTCGAAGGGAAGGTGGACCTTCGCACCAAAGTCAGTGGCAAACGGAAGGCGAGTTGTTGCAAACTATTTGTCTGCATGTTCACAACTCTTAACCTCATCAGTCATACAGTAAAGGAGACATATGTAATGCATGCTCTTCTTCTCGTTGGAATTTATTGAGCAATACTAGTGGTCTAACAAGTTGAATCTTCCTCATTGGACACTACATATATATTTTCGTATGCAGAGGTGCAGCCCAAGGATCGTCTCTATAACGAGGTGTATGTTTATTGAAGTGCAGGGTTACTCTGCTACACGTGGAAGGACATTTCAAAACATAGCACAAGGCTTATCACCTCGACTCATGCAGCGATGGGCCTGTGGTCTGAGTAATTTAATCCTAAACTCAAAATAAAGGCATTCTTACCATCCTCGTCATCGTGTGCGTCCTCCTCAGCTTTCCTGAGTCTCTCCTGTATTATCACCCGCTTGGCCATGGAGGCAAAGGTGCGTTTCGCAGGAGCGGTGGTGGAAGTTGCAGGAGCCGCGCTGGAAGAAGCGGTGGAGGAAGAAGACGGAGAATCTGCAGGAGTGTTAGAGGCCGAGCAAGGTGATGCAGAGGAGGCTGATGAAAGCTTGGACACAGGCGAAACTTGTGCAGGTGAGCGATTAGGAGAAGTGACCAGTGGTGTTTTGTTTGGAGCTGGAGAGGAGGGTTTAGTGGAAACAGGTTTAGAGGACCCAGCGGGAGTCTTTGACCCCTCTAAAGAAGGCGGGGAATCCATGGGTTTAGAGGAATAAGGTTTTCTGGGCTCTCTAGTGGTTTCTGTAGAGGATGGAGATTTGGTGGATTGGGAGGGAGCGGCAGAGAGGTTACTGGAGTCGAGTGAAGGAGGAATCTGTGTGGAGGAGGGAGGAGTGCGTCCACTCAGGACAGGGCGTGACCCCCGGGTGTTGACAGCAGTTGGGGTTGACGGTAAATCCTTCTCCATGTTCCCTGGAATAAAAAAAGAGAGCAAGTAATTAATCAGGTAACTAATGACAACCATGCACTGCAGCAACATAAACGAGGGTCATTTCTGATGATGTGTCATCAGTGAAAACGCAGCTGGGTCGGTGAACTCGCTGACAGTGAAACTAGAGGAGGCCAAAACTCTAAAATATGACACCTTCACTTTGAATGGAGAAAGAGATTTGACAGGGAAACAAACATCAGGAAACCCTGTTCTGCTGAATGTGAGTCAACAATGTGAAAGAAGAGAACATTTAACAGAATATCCACTGAAATAACAGTTAGAGGCAAATCAAAGCAGGAACACTCTGTAGCAGGTTGGGCTGCCTTCACTTCATGCTGCTGACAGCTGGTTATAAGTTACTTTGTGATCATTCTTATAAATCCAACTATAACATAAGTGCTTCTATAATATCATGCATGTAGAATATACAGTATGACTCTGAGTGGGGTCATTTTGCATGAGGAGTGCAGGTTACTTGTTTCTTCCTCCACCACAGGCTAGTACTTAAACTTTAAAAAGGGAAATATGAATACTGTTATTATAATTACCATCTGAGCTGCCTGGAGCCAGGGTCAGGGTTAGAATATACTGAACATGCGCCTAAAACTTCAACCACCCTTCAACACTTCAACCAGCACTGAGTGAACCGAAATGAAGAGTCTCACTTGGTCAATGAGTCGATTTCTTCACGAGAAAAAAGTCAGCCGTCCTCCTGTCTTTTTAAAACTTGTGTCTTGAGTCCATGTTGGACGCCACGTACTCCGCACAGCCCCGAGAAACCAGAGACTGCCGTCAAACTCTCATGTGTCTGCTCTTTAACGCCACCACGACTTCACGGCCGGCCCTCTGGAAATAGACTCGCTCCTGAGAGGGAGGGACAGATGCCCATCAAATGACCAACGTATGTGATTGGCTGTCTCTTTTTGGATTAAAAATAAATAAATAACGAGGTTGATCAAACTTTTTCTCATTATTTTTTGTATTTAATCAGACAAACAGCCTCGTTGAGATTAAAACTCTCCTTTAGGCAGGAGACAAAGTGTCAGACAGATGACAGCTCACTGTGGCCCGGATCACACAGCTAACTAAGCATCTCCAGCCTGATGTGACTGCATGCCCTCACAATTTAAGTAGATTATCGGTTTCCAGGTCCAAATCAATGTAGGCCTACTGTTAATCGAGTCTGACTCTCTCCCATATGGCACCAAGTCAGCAGCAAGACAGAGCAGAGGGATGCAGGAGGAGCCATGACAACATACTGACATGATTAATGTAGAAGTTTACAAAAAACAGCGGGACAGGTGAAGATTTAAGAACATGATGAGGGGAAAACACGACAAATGAGATAAAAAATCATGTGTGTGTAAGTTTTAGCTCATAGTCACGTGTTTCATATGGATGCATGTATTCCAGATACTGCTCATACACGTGCAATGGGTGGTACGGAACAGGTGTGTGTTGTAACGCGTCCATTAGGCTCCACGTGTTGTGCTGGTGCTCCTCAGGGAGTTGTCCACCTGCGCGAGTTACTAAAAAGACAGTTTCTCCGTCTCTCGCCCTTCCCCAGCGTCCCCACGGGCCGCGGGAAGGACGCACATGTGGCTGCCGGGAATAAACTCCAGCTCTCGCATCAGCAGACGTCACCGTGCGCAGACAGGTCACTGACTCCTGCCTCAGCCCAGGTAAAAGCACCTGCTGCAGCCTGCAGGTCGCACTCATTAAACTATGATAATGGCAGTTAACTCTGAAGGCCCCGTTTAACAATCTGTCCCTCCAGATGTGGCACACATGCTGGATTAATCCGCTGATGGCGTGACCTGCTCACGCACGCAGCTCCCCCTCCCGCATTAGAAGGAAGGGAGGAAGGAAGCAGGGAAGGAAGGAGGGAAGGATGCTCTCCTTTTATTTCTGCGTATGTTTAATCACTAACTAGGTTCTTCACAATAAAACTAGTTCACACTGACACTGTTAAAACTGGAGCACTGCATCATTCCTCGGTTTGAATGTGTGTGTGTGTGTGTGTGTGTTCTGGGTTTTCACAGTTCACAGCATCAGCGCGCGCCTGGGAGGCGGGGCTGTCTGTGACCCGGTTAGACGAAGCCAGGCTCCTGTCTCCATCGTTCAGATTGAGTAAAGCGGGAGGGAAAGTCTCTGTCTCCCGTGGTAAGCCACAATGTCGGACTGCAGAAGGCAGTGGAACCGGGAGGATGAGCTACCTGTTTACCTGGCAGGACCGATCAGCACCGGGCCGAACCAGAGGAAAAGCTTCGGGATGTTCAGCTCCGTGGAGGGGGCGTTCGAAAGCAAGACCATAGACTTCGATAACTACGCGGTGGGGAGGAAAGGGAGCCGCACCCCGAGGAGCGGGAGCCGGGAGAGGGTGTTGGAAACGGGTGACCCCATCGGTAAGACGCCCGGCGGAGCAGAGGAGGGGTCAGGGAACGAGTCGACGGCGGAGACAGAAGATGGAGGACCCGGTGTCGAGATCACGAATTCATCCGGGAAGGAAAGTCCAAATGGGAAGGTAGGACCGATGATTTGAGTGCGTGTGTTTTCCCCGTTTGGCGTCTTGGTTGAAGCCCAGAATCAAAAAAACAGACAACAAAGAGTGAAATCATGAATATTTAATGCGCATCATTTATTTTTGAATAATTATTCTCCTTATTAATGAATTAATTTCACCCCCCACGTGAGTGTGACACACACATCAGTCTGCATACATGATGAACTTTTGTGCTGCATTGCAGTTTGGCCATTTTAGTTTGCGGCGACGCACAAAAATGCAACAAATATGCGCGTGACGCTCATCTTTAGTCTGTGGTGCTGAAATGGACAGCGACACACACACACACACACACACACACACACACACACCGAACACCCCGCGCGGTGTTGTTGTTGTGCTCTCACGTGAGCTGTCTCCGTGCTGTCTTCCTCGGTGCCGTTGAGCAGACGCTCGCTTTCCTCCCTTTACGCGCGCGTCACCTGTCTCACATGGTGCGCGCTCCGTGCATCCTGACGCAGCCGTTCGCTCTCTTTCTCTCTCTCTCTCACACACACACACACATACGGAAACACTAAACTGACACACACATCAGAAGAGGGGGGAGGCACAGGGGGGCGCAGCGCACTGCGCCGGAGTCATCGCAAGCCGCTTCTGAGTTGACTGCCCGGGGGCAGAGCGACGAACAGAGAGAGAAAGGATGTCTGGGTCCAGTTACCAGGGGAAGAGCAGCATCCCCCATCTGACGGTAAGAGACTGGGCCTGGTCAGCGGCGTTGGCCGGACAGGCTCTCTGCTCGTATGCAAATCCCTGCTGCCAGTGCACCGGCAGGGAAGAAGGATTAAATTCTTAGTGAGGCGGCAAAGAGCAGAAGGCCCCTCTACTGTTTCTCCCGAGTGTAACAGAAAACCCAAGACAGAGAGGTGACATTTTCTCAATGCCACTGTGTCAAACCGAGCGTGTAGTCTCGCGCAGGGTCGAATGCAGCTGTGTAATCTCGCCGCCTGTCAGAGAGATTAACTGGGTTGACGTGTCGGTCGAACCGGGACTCGTTCAGGAAACAATGGCTTGCATGAAACAGCACAAAGATCTGTGGATCCTTTTTGTCGCCTGGGTCCAGACAACAAGTGGACAATCCAGTGTCATGCTAAAGCATGCATTCTGCAGATAATGAAACCTGAAACAGTAACACACCACAACACACGTTGCCTTTTGTAAGCATCCTTATTGGCTAAAGATGATGAGCTTGGCTGTCAACCGCTTTCATCTCGAACCATGGACGATCAGCGGTTGCCATGGCGACATAACATCTTCCCAATACTGTTGCCAGGCACCCTCCATGCTGGTAGAGGGTGTGGACGCATGGTACTCTGAGAAAAACGTGCCTTTTTAAAACACTCTGCTTCTAAACATTCAGTAATTGATTTCACTTTGCACATGCAAATAAGAGAGGAGGACAAGCTGTGCTAATATTAGCTCATGTGAGCCCCCCACCCATGCACGGGACCTGTGTGGCTGTGTGTTTCTTGTCATAATGTTCCTAAAAGGTCATGAATTATTAGTGATTGTGCAGTATATCAAAATGTCAGGATTGAATTCAGGCGCTCGTGGACCTCTCCCTCACTCCCTCGCTCTCTCTGTACCCCCCTGCAGAGTGAAAAGCTGTTGATCAAAGGAGGGCGCGTGGTCAATGATGACCAGTCTCTCTATGCTGATGTCTACATTGAAGATGGACTCATCAAGTGCGTATATAAGAAGGCATTTATGTCAAAGAACGGAAGCATGAAAGCGTTTTTGAGATCTGTGAATATTTTGCTGGTAATGATTTCACTTCTTTATTCCCTTTGTGCTCTCTCCATCTCCTCATCCTCCACCAACTCCCTTTCATCCACATGCATACATCTTCCCGCACTACATCTTTTCCTGTCATCTCTGCACCTCCTCATTCGCCTCCATTTCACCCACCCATTTTGTCTCTACGTGCATCTGATCCTTGGCAGGCAGGTGGGGGAGAATCTGGTTGTGCCTGGGGGTGTCAAGGTGATTGAGGCTAATGGTCGCATGGTGATACCAGGGGGGATAGATGTCAACACCTGCCTGATGAAGCCTTTTCTGGGAACGCATCCTGTTGATGATTTCCTCCAGGGAACCAAGGCTGCGCTCGCTGGGGGCACCACAATGATCAGTGAGCGCATACTGCAACCACATATACATTTGAAATACCGGTCAAATTCTTCCCGTCTTAACCTTTCCACACCTTCCACCTTTCAGTTGACCATGTGACCCCTCAGCCTGGGGACAGTCTGATGGAGGCGTTTGAGCGCTGGCAGGAGGCTGCAGATAAAAAGGCATGTTGCGATTATTCCCTCCACGTAGACATCCCCGAGTGGAGCGATATGGTTAAATATGAGTTGGAGCAGCTGGTGCTGAAAGGTACACCGGTTTCTAGTTCTTTAAAGTTGTGGTCATTGCTGTAATATTTGTTTCAGTGCATATTTTGGACCCATTTCTTGAGAACAGTGAGGATGGATTTAGCAACAATTTGGCCCAGCGTTGAATCCTCTTATAGCAAAGTCACAAAAGAAATCCATTGTCGTCATTATGGGGCTGTCATGGTGGCAGTGTAAGAATTCTGGTTGTAATCTGTTTAGAGTAAAAAATCACTTTTCTTTTGGGGAAGCGACAACAAAATGCAGTCTGAGCCAAGGCAGCTGCCTGTGTGACAAATTCCTTTTCAGAAATAAAGTCGAGAGTTGTAATTCTTGGCTCAGATGCTCGACGTAAACAGGCAGGGTTGTACATCAGCTCCTGAATTTTACAACTGGAAGTTCGCCCTTCATCTTGACTTCATTTATTACATTTTGTGATACATTATTTTGGCTACCCATGCACAGTTTGTCTTTGGAATCCTCTCCGCTGAGTTCCCTTTTATTACTTTCTTGTCGTGACTGCATTCATCATTTCCACCGTTGTCAGGTATCAACTCCTTCCAAGTGTACATGGCGTATAAGGACTTGTACCAGATGTCAGACTTTGAGGTGTGTTTCATAATCTCCAACACTGCACAAACACACTAATTATGAATTCCTTCATGCAAATCTGTGCTTGTTCCTTTCACCATTAATCCCTTTTTTGTTCTTTGGACTAATCTCTCTCTTTAGCTGTATAAAGCTTTTACCTTCCTGAAGCACCTGGGTGCCGTGGTGTTAGTTCATGCTGAAAATGGAGACCTAATTGCTCAGGTAGGTGCTAACATATCCGCTGCTATTTTTATCTCTCAGCGGCAACTGGCAACTCATACCTCCATAACACCATTAAAACCAGTCGGCGTCTTTACCCAGCCTCTAGACACAGGCACTAACACTATATAACTAAATCATGACCAACCTTTTACCTTCGTCACCCCCTGCAGTCGAGAGATATTCTTGGTACGTAACTAACCATCTCTCCTGGAGAGGGAGAGAGAGGATTAATGCTGCTGCAGCTGCTGGGTATGGCAGCTTTGTCATAGGCCACCATTGACGTTGACCGTTATTATACTAATGACGATGATGTAACGGTGATTAAAATAGTAAGGATGAAGGTGCAGATAATGCTGTCAGCGGTGATGAAAAGTGGTGGTCGTACTCATGGAGATGATGGTCCCTTATTAGGGGCACAATTATGGCAAAACCAACATGATGTATTTCAGTAATGAATGATAATGAGGGTGCTGATGAATGATAATGGCATAATTGTTAACTGGAAGAGCAATGGGAGTAAGTAAGGAAAGCCCTGGAGGAGAAACAATGAAACCAAAAGAATTCAAAAAACAACAAGGTGCTGTCGGAGGCCCAACAAGTTGGCGTTCTAGGATTACAATGCACACCTTATTTTCTTTGATAGCATGACAAACGATGAGATACTAACAAAGGAACCAAAACCTTCCTAAAGTCTTGTGGATCAAACATGACTTGACAGTTCTTGTAGTTGGTATGAAGAGAATTCTTTTCGTTTGTGGTTTTAGGAACAGAGAAAAATCCTCGGAATGGGAATCACTGGACCTGAAGGCCACCCTCTGAGTCGTCCTGAAGAGGTGATATCATTTTCGCATACCCCATCCATCCATCCATCCATCCATCCATCCATCCGTTGGTTTTAATGTTTTCTTTACTTCCTGTCAACACAGCTGGAGGCTGAGGCGGTGTTCCGTGCCATCACCCTTGGCAACCGTGTGAACTGTCCCATCTACATCACCAAGGTGATGAGCAAGAGTGCAGCAGACACGATCACCCAGGCCCGTAGGAAAGGTCAGCTCGATGAGTTCACGTGTCTGATTCTGTTTCAGTCAAGTGTACGTATATGAGCGTCTTCTTTTCACATCCCGACCTTCACTATCGTCCCACCCAGGTTCCGTAGTTTTTGGGGAGCCGATTACAGCTAGCTTGGCCACTGATGGTTCTCACTATTGGAGCAAGAACTGGGCCAAAGCAGCTGCTTATGTGACCTCTCCACCTTTGAGTCCTGATCCCACGACTCCAGACCACCTCCACACTCTGCTGGCTTGGTATGTCTTCAGCCTCTTCATCAAAAGATGCACATGTTGCAAACTACGTAAATGCACTCAAGTCTCCTTCTGATGCAAGGACACCGTGTTGCCTTCCTCTGACAAAATATGTAGCCTACATTATATTTCATGGACACTAGAACCTGTAAAAACTTTTGTAATTAATGCAGACTCTGCAGACAAAGTGCTTCATTAGCTATAACCTCTGCAGAAAGTGAAATGCAAATCAGCTGAATGACACCGAAGGAGACACTTACAAGGATCCAACTCTCACCGTTTGCCCTTTGATATTAGTTTGGTATTCATGCCACAAACAAGTGTTATATATGTAATGCACAATGTCAGACCAACTTCAGTGATAAAGAAGCAGATGGAGAGAAGGTGAAGATGTATGTATGAGGAGAAACCAGTTTAACCATTTCAATGTGCAAAACGCATAAATCATAACAAGTTGTAAGGGTTACAGGTTGTACAGGTTGTAACTTATGAGTATGGCAGAGGGATAAAGTGCCCCAGGCCAAACACACCTAACGTCTCCCTTCAAAACACACATACACAGTGCAGTGAAGACCTGCTGTACACTTTTGTCTGTCCCCGATTATATAAATAGCGCAAGAACTAGAATCCTTCATCATCTGTTGCCTTGGCTACCAACTGCCTTCCTCCTCTTCCTCACTCCTCCTCCACCCTCCGCCTGCAACTCCAGCTTCTCAGGGCGGGTCCATGCTGTCACACCGGTGGTGTGATGCTGCTGTTCTGTTTGAGCTTGTGCTGAAGCGACAGGGTGTATTTTTAGGCTCTTTTTTCAGAGACACGAACAAAAGAACGACCCAGATAGACGCTGGATACACTTTTGCTCACATTTCAGCGCAGGAGCATTATATCCATGATAAGTACTCTCGTGGCACTGGGGTGATCCCACGTCTCTATCATGAAGTAATCACTGTAATTAACCAATGAATAAAAGGCTTGAGATGATAAATTATGCTAATCATAGCTCATTAGCATGTCAAATTCATCTTCTTGTATATTCAAGGGTAAAATGAGTTGATCGCTTTTTGATAATGGAGTGGATCTTTGTGATGTCGCCTGGTTCAGGCTTTAGGGACTGGTATTGCAGCTGTGTTGCACCATTCTGACTGGTTGAGCTGGCTGGTTTTTCTGCCCCTGGCCACTACATGACTTGTACTTTAACTGACATGCTCAATGAGGACGCCTGGTGGCTAATAGTAGTAATGTTCTTCAACTGATCGGCTGACTTCAGGATGTACATGACAGGTTAATCACTGCAGCTTCAAATTGTGCTGATGAGTTCATATCATATTCATGCATGAATACAGTGGGGACCTCCAGGTGGTGGGCAGCGCTCACTGCACATACAGCACTTCCCAGAAAGCAATCGGTAAAGATGACTTCACCCTGATCCCAGAGGGAACCAGCGGAGTGGAGGAGAGAATGGGGTTCGTCTGGGACAAGGCCGTGGTGAGCAATGAGGACATTTTGTGTGTGTGTGTGTAGCTGTCAGTTTGAATTTAGTCTAAACATCCAATTCTCTGTCTCTAAGGCCATGGGGAAGATGGATGAAAACCAGTTTGTGGCAGTCACATCTACTAACGCAGCTAAAATCTTCAACCTGTACCCACGCAAAGGCCGGATAGCGGTGGGCTCTGATGCTGACATTGTCATCTGGGACCCTGACAGCGTCAAAACAATCAGTGCCAAACTCCAGCAGTCGGTGAGAAGCAAAAGAAAACAGGAGAGAGGGAAAGAAAATAAAGGGAGGATGGATAAAATGTTGACTAGAATACAAGGAGTGACAAGGTAATTAAAGAGATGCTCTGACAGCTACACTGATCTTCGAATACTGCGGCAGCTGAGGTAGCTGAAGCACACAAAGGGCAGGAGGCAGGGGGAAGGCTGCAGGAGAGAGGTTTTACAGTCTGACTTCATTATTATTGAAAATAAAACAAGTCTGGCACACAAATCCACTTTAAGAATGTTGAAATTCTATTTGACAAGAGATTATAGGATTTATCTTTAATGGTGAGTTTGCCCAAAACATTTTCTTATTTACTTGGTCTGATGCCACTTTAAAGCAATCGAGGAGTTGAATGATATTTTGTTGCAGCTCTCACAGTATTACCATATTTGCAATGCCACTAGAAAGTGGATCCACTAAAGACTTTTGAGGACCGTGGTTTTATCGGGACATTGTTGTTTTAATCCTTTAATTGCCAAAAGCACAGATTAATTCATTCCCTTTGTGTTGGGGTGGCATCAGAAATCTCACTTCAGGATGTTTTAAAATCCAGACAAATAGAATCGTGACTATGTGCGTGGTCAGGGCCCCGAGAGGTAAGTAGGAATTTTGCAATTAATGTGATTTTGAAAGATTAGAAAATTAGATTTTGAAACAAAACTCGGCCTCGGAGGTGCAGATTTTCTGTGACAGGATACAGTGAAAGATAGTAGACAGAGGATAATGTATTCAGTCTGCTCTGCCACTCTCAAAGACCCTAATCCGGACTGGTGCCGGCTTTAGGTTATAATCCCCCTTCACCCCTCACACATTCTGTGCTTCCATCTCTCAACCCATCCCCCTGTATTCACACTGCTGTGCCTCCTATATGCCCCGAGCCTCTTACTTATTCATCCCCCATCTTCTCAACTGCTGCATTTTACTGCATGTATTAAGCCATCTGATACAATGCTTGCTGAAATAGAACAGTGTGCAGACACAGTGTAGATTATCAGTGTTTGAAATGGTGGGTGGAAATGAAAGAGCTCTCCTTTTGTCCGTCTGCCTAATTCCCCTTTTTTCCACATTCTTTGTCTTTATCTCTCGGCGCAGGCTGCAGAATACAACATCTTTGAGGGTATGGAGTGCCGTGGGGGTCCAGCGCTGGTGTTGAGTCAAGGTCAGGTGGTTTATGAGGAAGGCAAGCTGCAAGTTCAGCCGGGTACCGGACGATTTATTCCCCGCAAGCCCTTCCCGGACCACGCTTACCAGCGCATTAAGTTCAGAAACCAGGTACAGTGGACGGATGAGCCATATTAGAAATTTGACTTATTTTCATTGCTGGTGTTTTTACAGTCCACCAACTTTTTTCGATGACAGGCAGGCATTCATTGTTTGATTTATTAGAAATATAATATATATATATTATTAATGGGGTGAAAGTCAGTCAGGAGAAACCGATCTTGTTGCGTGAGGTTTTGGTCCTGATGGAGCAGTCTCCTGCCAGAGGGGAATGACTTGATCGGCCACAATCTTACCAGCGTGGATCAGGGTCCAGGTGGAGTACAGGTCCTGAAGAGATGGAGGATTACAGCCAGTCACTTTCTCAGCAGACCGAATGATACGCTGCAGTCTGCCCTTGTCCTTGGCAGTGACAGCAACATATACCAGATGGTGATGGAGGAGGTGAGGGTGGGCTCAATGATGGCGAGTGTAGAAGTGCACCATCATTGTCTTTGGCAGGTTGAACTCCTTTACCTGCTGCAGGAAGTACATCCTGTGCTGTCGTGATGAGGGAGCTGGGGTGACCCCTGACTCGCTGTCTTAAGAGCGTTGAGCTCCAAGTTGTTCCAACTGCACCAGGTCACCAGACAGTCAGTGCAGGCAGACTCGAAGAGGGTGGAGTCGTCTGCGAACTTGAGGAGTCTGCCGTAAATAACGAACTGTATAGATACATTCTATCATCATTTTCAAAGTAGCTAATTTCAGCAAAAACAAATGAGCCAAGTAGTCATATATTACGGAGACTGCTGGGTTACAGGCCACCGGAATGACTAATGGCTTTGCTTTGTGTATGTGTCTCTGTGTTTTCTCTGCAGGTGATGAGCAAGCAGGGTGTTACTCGTGGGATGTACGACGGCCCCGTGTACGATGTTGTTCCTACCCCCAAATATATTACTCCTGCTCCATCAGCCAAATCTTCCCCCACCTCTCACCAGCCTCCACCAATACGCAATCTTCACCAGTCCAACTTCAGCCTGTCAGGTAACAGAGATGATATATCTTAAAATCCAGTGATTCCTTTTATGAATATAAATGAACATGCTGGAAATATCTTTTGTCTTCATTTCCTAGGGGCACAGACTGATGACAACGTCCCTCGTCGGTCCGGCCACCGTATCGTAGCGCCCCCCGGTGGTCGCTCCAACATCACCAGCCTTGGTTGAAGGCTTGACTTGGCACTAAGTGTGGTTGTGGTGGGGTCTTGAGTGTGTGTGTGTGGGTGTGCGAGTGTACGTGTATGACTGAGAGTGTGAGCACACTGGCATGTATGAATACCTTTGTATTTTTTGGTACAATGGTGACACGCTCTTTTTACACCATTATGATTTTTAATCAGTTTGCCTTGAATCACTGAGAAGAAGCACATTAACACAAAGAAGAGTGTGATTTACAATCAACCAAGTCATTCACGCACACACAGACACACACACAGATCCGGTGTTGGACTCCCTCCAGTCACCCAAATGTGACTCCCTCAGTGTGACGTCATAATGTTGTTATCTCCTCTCTCGTGAGCATGACTTCCTCCTTAACCTTCCTCACATCTCACGTCTTACTGTGTGGGTCTGCTCAGACATGGTGCTCCTTTCCACCCGTGTGGTGGACAGCTGATGAATTAACAGATTACTCCTTGCATTTGTTTTTTTTCCAACATCTTGGCAATATTTGTTTCAGTGTGGCTCAAGTGGATCTGTTATACATATTGCATGGACACGTCCTTAGATGTTGCACTACTTGTGGTTTACTGTCATGATGGAGGAACACTTAGAATTGTACTCAAGGCACACAAACATATTCTTATACTGGTAAATGTATGCTTTGAACACATAATGACATTCACTGTGGATAGAGCCAGCTGTTACTGAGTTCAAAGCACATCAATTCATCATCTTCAAAAAAAAAAAAGCAATGCTACGTCCTCTCCACCATCAAATACTATATGCAAAAGTGTCAATACTCTCCTATAAAGTGTGAAAGTAGATGAAACACATACAGGAACAGCTGCAAAAAGAATTTTTAGATCGATGTACCTTCATAATAGAGTTTCTCAGTAAAGACTTTACGATGTGTGTGATAGTTTTCTGCCAGTCACTCATGCCAGAAGTAGATCTTTGTTGTAATGAAACGCTCAACTCACTGCTGTAAAAGGGCTTCGTCTCCCACACCTGCTCTTAAAACGTCACTGAGAATCTTTTTAAGCTGTTTTTATTTCATTTTATTGATTCTTGATGTTTTCTTGGTACGTTTAGTGTTTCTATGCTGCTCTGTTTTGTTGCTGTTGTCTGGTGTCTCCAATGGAACCACTAATGATCAATAAAGACTTGACTGTTGTCAAAAAATGATGGCAAAACAAACATTCCTGAGAGTTTAATACCAATTTGATGTGACGGATATTATGCCTTACTCTAACTTGAATTGTGAGTCCTGACTCCTGCCACCTCTTTGTCTTTGTCTGCTTAATTTCTTTGGCAAAAACAATTCCTGCCAATAAATCTTCCTAGGTCGAATTGCAGGTGCTTCAGTTAGGACAATATGAGCTCAAGACAAACCAATGTTTGGAATCTTGGCACACACATCCAGGTGAGACGATTCATGATTGTAACCTCAAGCAGATTCTGAATTTCAAGTAAAAAAGTGTTTTGCAGCAATATATTGTCTTTTAGTATCAGAGACAGAGGCCTGTTAAAACATGATGTGCATGCCATGAGGACTCACCAAGCTTTGCATCGACGCCTTAAAATTTTTAAGAGGTTTTTCACTGTGACCACAGAGACATTCCTTCTTTGAAAATCTGAAGTGTGTGTGAATTTGGATTAATTAGACATGAAAATGAGGACAAAAGAGTGAGCCACATATTTCAGTTCAGTTTAAAAAGCGTGGGTTGATTTAGACAAAACTAAAAGACACACATTAGAGAGAGGGAAACATGATATTATTGATGCTGAAGTGGACACTTGAACCACGGCAAAAGGAATTTTGGCACACTCATCGAAGTGGACACTTCAATATCAACACCAAGCCCCTGAACTTAACTTATCTAGAGAGGAAAGAAGCACACCAATGACTAAAAAAGAAACTATTACGCTGTATGAAAAAACATTTTTTATTGAATGTGGGCTGTAATGACATTATAAAACCTTTGTGGGAATGAATGTATTTTTGTGTCAGTTTATAGCCTCATTTATGAAAGACTGTTGAATGGAATTGAAAAGAAAAGAGAAGAAAAACACTTCGGTGAAATTCTTTTGTATCTGCTGCTGAACAAATAAATGAACAGAACAAGAACAAGGGCAACGGAGGCACTTGTTCCTCTAAGCAGAAATATTAAAGTGGATTTTTGTAATGGTTCATGGACCGATCAAGTCAGCTGCAAACCATGTTGAACTGTACCGTCCTCACAAAGCGCATTAAACGCATATTTGCAAGCAGCATATTCTTTAATAAGATGACCCACATTTTACTTTTAACTTAAAAGGTATCGAACGTTAACGTTTCCTGTCTTTTAGTGTTCACAGGCATCATGAGATGTTTAAAGCAGAACTGTAAACTGAACAAGAAATAATCGAAATCTCACAGGCAAATCTTCATGAGTGCAAAGTAGATTACATCTCTAAGTGGCTTCAATGGAACAAAACTTTCAGCCTTGTTTAATACTATAGTCAGCTTGTTATCAGTTTGAACATGCTTTCACTGTCAATGTGCCACCACACTGTATATAATGAATTAAAGCACATCTGCGGTATATCTACACCCATCTGTCGTCCCTGAGGAATGTTTCCTTTTATTGTAGTCCTTGACAATAACAGCTAATTTACTTCGCTTAATTTTCACGTTTCATCTGGCAGAGATTGGCATCACTTGTTCTAAAGTGTTTTCTCAAAGGAGAACTCTTCAGTAGATGAGGTTGTTTGGATTTTTTTGTTTCATGCCACAGTTGCATAAATATTATAATATTGCATCAAGATGCACTCTTTCATAAACCGGCGACACACTTAAAGGTTTATTTGATGTAGTTTCCTGCTACGATTCTCCACATTAGACTGTATTTGTAATGGTTGAGGCCAGCCAGGAAAATTATGTATATGAAAATGACTACACTGACAGTGTGTATAATTAGATGTGTTCTTCCATCCCACCTTTTATGCTTGAAGCATTATATATTTTTTTTAACACTTCCAGGCTTGAGCTATCCTGAGATGCAGAGCAGGATCTTGCCTTACGTTCCCATAAACTATAAAGATCACAAGGACTTCCAGTGTACTGTATCTGAAATGTGAAAGAGAATTTTAAACGATGTCGCATGTAGCTGACAGGGTTGCTCTGCAAACACGGCAAAATGTGAAGAGCGTGCTGTAATGCGCTGCAGATCAGCACATTTCTTTTGTGATCTTTCGAGTCTGCTAGTTTCAGCTCATTTGCAGCGTACAGGCTGTGTATGTGAAAAGAACTATGTGGGTTCCTACTGCAGATGATCTGATTCCAGACAACATCACCTTCATAGAGACCAGCAGAGACCCGCATGCTGCTGCTGCCATCTGCTCTGGGAGCAAACCTAACGGATGTAATATTGAGGTTCTGAGACCAAAAATATGCACGTTTTCCATTTTCCGTAGAAGGTCATGAAATCACAGAAATAGAAAACAGGCGCTGTGTGTGTTTAGGGTATAGAGAAGTCGGGAACAGGTGCCATAACAATGCAGAGGCGTCCCATCCCCTGAAAGGAACAGGCTGCTGTTTGGCAGTAATAGAAGGGCCCGACTGCATCATGGCAAATTACTGAGCCAGCTGTGCTGTTCTTCTACCAGTGATGGTCCCTCAGGTCCCTACTGTGCATATCTGAGATGTATCCAGCTACTATGTGATGAACAAATGAAAAAAATGCTACATTTGTTTGCAGAAGCAGCAACTTTGTGATTAAAATCCATTCAAACAACAGTGTAGTAATTAAGTACTAATATCTAATGTCTGTTGACCTTTTAATAGTTAAAGTCTAATTACTTCTGCAGTAATTTCAAGGGAATGTGAAACATTCATCTTTCACTCTCTACTCTCATTTGATGTGACGACAATGAAAGGAATATTTAATTTATATGAAACAGGATTGACATTGGTTATAATTAGCTCTCAGATAGCACCTTATGCACTAATGTCATATACAGACATTATCTTTTAAGAGTTGATGTGCTAGAGTTGTTCAGGTTTTCTTCATTCCAATCATCATCACTCCTGTTATTAATTGACCTGATGATTATAAATGATCGACTCTCTTTAGCTGATGTTTATTTTCACAACCACGTACAGATGAACTCAACCGTGGGATCTCTAACCTGATCCCCAAGCTGTAGCACTCCCATTTGTCCAGTTGGTGTCCACGTTGAGCTTTATTTAAAGGTCAAGGCTGCTCCTGAGACAGAGTTCTTATCAATGAATAAAACAAAGAAAATAGCCTCTCACCCTACTACTACCACTAAAACTAAAAAAGTACCTTAAAAAGTAAGTGAAGCAAAAACTGTTTACTCCTCTTTACTCTTATGTATGTAAGTAATAAAAATTACAGCCTCGGGGTAGCTGTTACCTGCCTTCAAATCACTGTTGTCACAGTCTGAGGCTGGCACTTATCCACACACAAGGCAAAAACTTTCTCATTTACTACAATTAGGAGTTAAGACACACAGCAAGCAGCTGAGGAGCCGCACACTCACCGAGAGAAACAACACAGACGGAGTGTTATTTGTCTCTGGTCTTTCAGGAGCCAGACGCTGTCAACTATCAGGCCAATCAGCAGATGAGAAACACCTCTGCAATCACTTGAAAGAGTAAATCACACAGCACCTGGAGGTCATCAGCCACACACACACACACACACACACACACACGTATATCCACTGACTGACTTTCTGGGGACTGTGGTCTCAAAGTGACATGTGAGGACAGCAAATTACACAAATCTAATATAAATACATGTGCTTACTCAAAATGTGATTTTAAAAGCACACCAAGATATTTTCATGTGCACAATGCATATTTCCCCCCTCACTGAAAATGCAATCATTTCATTTCTTGCATGTATTTTATTTGGTCCAGGGTTGTTTGTGTCTTTACGTTAGCGTGAACAGGAAACTTCACTCCTCCTTGATTCCTATTCCACCCCAAACCTCGTGGCTTGTACGTCTGCATGCTAAATATAATACGACCCAACGCTGTTGACGGCATAAACAAATCAACCTCAGAAACAAAATTCTGAAGTGAAAACCAGATTAATTAGGCTGTTAAAGTTTTCACACATCACTGTCCACTGCCAAATAAATATATTTTATATATCTTGGAAATGAATAGTGTAAAAAAACAAGTTAAAGGTCATTTTTGTGACAGAATATTTCATATTTAACATCTTTTTTTTATTTAAGAATATCTGGATATCTCCAGTTTAATTGGAAACAGTCTCATTTCTTTGTGTAGCTGTAGACTGGTACACAGGTATCTTATTCCACTACAGTATATGTGTTATTTCCCACAATTCTATCAAGAATGCTGATTCCTGATAGAAGTGTGGGATTCTTCTGGCACAGCTTTGATGAGTTCAGGCTGACGTGACCATGAAAAGATGAAGAGACATAAATGACAGCCTACGGAGCAACACAGGGAGGATCAAATCTCACATCAACAGCCGCCTGGCGTATCAGGGAGAAAGAATGTTTACAGCTCTGCTGCAAGGCTTTCCTGAACAGAGGAACACAACGCTGACAGAACCGATCACATCTGCGATGTTTAACGCTCAGCTGTACTGATGCTGAATGTTTCTTTGGTGTTGGAGGGTTGCAGCAACCTGCTATAGATGTTAACCGACCGGACATCAGAAGAACATTTCCTTTTGACAGGATTAGCACAAATAAGCAAGATAGGGAGGTTTCAACACAAGAAATGATTATGTGTTTGAAACCATGAAACCAAGGTTTTCTCTCCTTCTGCATGCAAAGGATATTCAAAGGCGATTCACTTCAGCTCGCTTTCACTCAGAAAAGAAGTCTGCTTAAGCCCCCGAAAGCATCTGACAACTCCAAAGACCATTTGATATAGTGGACAGTGTGTGAGGAAGTTAACATTCTGGGGTTTACTCCACCAGCCGCCTTCTTCACAACATTTTCCTCTATCTTTATAAAATCAATAAAATGTACATCCGCTGGGTCTATCCCTGGAATTTAATTAAGAGTTCAAAGAAACTGACAACGCCTCTTTTTCTTTTTTTTTTTTTTGCCGCGCAGACAAGTCCTTTTCCATTTATCTGGTGAAGCAGCGTGATTTATTTAGAAAGCTTTTTATGGACACCACTTAAGTAAGATGACTTACGGATACGGAAGTTGATTGATATGATACCTGATGCTTTTGGTGTTCCAGAGAAGGTTGCTCATACCTTTTTATTGTGTGGTTTAATGATTTTTTTCTTTTATGTGTGTTTTTATGACTTTATTGCAGGCTGCAGAACAATTGGTCCTTTGGGGGTGGTAATGTCTGCACTGTTTTCCCCCAGAAGACCTAAAACTACGGTCAGCAATTCATAATTTGCAGTTTAACACAAGACTTTTATTGGATGTGACACATGCTGGCATTTAAATACAAGTGATTATACTAATTGCAGATAATGAGGAGGATACAAATCATAAGGCCTCGCGATGCATGAATTGACGTTTCAACTCAATCCCAAATCAAATGTGACATTGCTATGAGCCATCAGTCTAGAAAAAAACACAACAATTGCAATCATTTCCTCAAACAGCATCATTCATGCAAGCTGTGGAGTGAACATGAAGTCACAGTTGTTTAAAAAGGGTGTAAGAGTGACTAGTACAAACTGCAGAGCAACTTTCGGGCTTGTTAAAATGACAGATTAACAGTATAGATGCATCTATTTGCTTGTTTTGCTGTTAAAATAATAGAAAAGTGTCTAGTTTGGTTTGTTGGTCTAATTTATAATAGTGGCTGTGTTGTAAATGAATGAATGATTACCATAGTAACTTTATCTTCTCTACAGTTGATGCATGTGACATCCGAAACATTCAGGCAGCCACGTATCGCTCACCTTTTCTCCAATTCTCACCTCTGAATTACACCTACAGTACAGGAAATGTATTACTCCCCCTATTATCCATTTTTCTATCTGACATAAAGTGTGAAATATGAAGGGCCTTCTACTCATAAATGATCATTTCCCAGATTGTGTCACATTAAACCTCTTTCCATTCTATTAGAGGAGAATAAGCACGTGAGGCCACATTCGCTGCTATAAATTAAACTGGCAGCTGTATCTTCCAGCTGTCCGCTCCAAAGAAACGTCCTCTAACCGAACACACGAAGAAATGTATTCATAGCTCTTCACTGTTAGTGCTCGTTTCTGAAGTATATTTAGAGAAACTGATGTGTTGTCATGCTGCTTTTCTCTTTCCATCTTTCACTATGACCAAAATGAATCTGGTCGTAAAGGACAGCCGATACACGTGCCAGAAAACTAATGTAGTACTGATTTATGTCCACATGGTGTCATTATTGCATACTGGACAAAGCACAATACTGATTGGGGATTTTTTTTACTTGACATTTTGAGTCCTTCACACTAATCTTTGCAGCAAACACCTCTGAAGCGTTTTCCGATAAGTCTAAGTCCAAATTGCCCTCTGCATTTTAAAACTTTTCTTGCAGCAGGATCCAGTTCACAGTATTCACCTTTCAAAGATAAAGCTGATGGATTGTGCCACATTTTGGAAATGTATTCCAGTCAGCACGCATGTCAGCCAGGTGCAAATTGACATTACCCATTAAAATAAGAGTATCAAGGTGTCATTCTGCCAAATGGATGGATTTCAGGTCTATTGGTTTGGCATTAAAAACTGTTTAACAATTTAGCTCGACAGTTCATTCGTGACCTTGGAACAGAAGACGTCAATGCAGCTCCCACTCAGGGCCCCATTAGTTGGTTATTCTAGGGCTTTCATCTGTATCACGTGGTCTTCATTAGGTTCTGAAGTTGTCATTGGTCACCAGTTTTAGTACCACTTTCCTAATAGACCCCCCTTAAGTCATAAATGTTAGTAGGAAAGAATAAAGATGTTTAATCTTCTAATAAGCCATCAGAAAAAGTCAGCTGCCATTATCAATGCTTATTATTAATGAAGGGTTTAACAGCAGTCCAAATAATTGATGTTGGTCCAGCTGCCCAAAGCCATTTTCCTGAAGGTATGTGGTCTAAAGTCAATTTGAGGAATCCTCTTGATGAATTGAAGGTCTGGCTGAAGAGCAACTTCATGCTGGAGGAGGATTCTCCACCTTATTAATGGATTGTAAATGATCTATACAACTTCTGATCACAGATCTTCTCAAACTATCGTGTGAAATAATCTTCAAAAAGTTAACGGACAAACAAAAGTGTTTGAAGTTTTTAATGTCAAAGTCAAACTTTTACATGATTCATCTTCGTACCAAACCATTCTTCGACAGCTCCTCTCCCTCGTCATAGCAAATGCAATTAGTTCATTATGTAATTACAGGAAGGGAGCAGCAAAAAACAGAGCCAGCCCCCGTAAGAAACGAAAACCAAGAAGAGGAAAATAAAAATAACATTTTTTTTCTCATTTTTTTCTCAAGTGCAGATTTGAAGACCTTAAGCATGCCATTGTCTGTTATGGTTTCCAGTTGTCTGTTCTACAGTGTAGTTTTTATCTGTACATGGCTATAAGGATAACGACAGCACGAGGGGGATGACAGCATGATGTGCGCTGAAGTGTCTGTTTTAAAAATGTCTCGATTGGTGGGTGATAGATCTCAGACGTTAACGCTCTTCTCTGTCCGTCTCCCCTCTCTGTTTTGCAGAAGATTGAAACATATTCATGTTTAAACGTGCAGTATAAAAAAAGATACACACCCACACAGATTCATGTACAGTAAGTTCCCTTAGATCCGGATAGGAGGGTTTGAAAGGTGCCATAATGGAACTGCCTTAAAACAGCAGTTTGAAGAAATATCTGCCGCCTTGAAGCGGCAGGGCTGTGTCAAGAGTCTCTTTCCAAAAAACTGACAAACTGGACGTCAGTCCTTCAAGACCTTTCTGCCGTCCGAAGGGATTGAGACACACTTATCTCGACTCTTTCCTCGAGAGAAAGAGCGCTGTCCTTCTGTCTCACAGTGTATGTACCCTGCAGGATGCTGTGATTGTTTTCACCAATCCCTTTTTCAATGTGAACTCTCTGTGAACAGATTAACTCCTTGTGTTAGGCCGTGAGTTTCTTCCTCAGCACAGTCCATCAGTAACAGAGCTCAGTAAACAGCCAAGTTGGGGATTTGGGGGGTAATGAAGGCTTAGGGAGTAAGTACATCAGTGGTTTAAAACAAGGGGGCTGGTCACAGAGTTATGAAGTTGAATGTATATACAGGTATACAAAGTGTAATCACGCACATACTGGAGAGCGCACCCATTTTTCAGCCCAATTACCGCTGTAAAATGAAAGCAGAGGACACGGCGCTCACTACTCCACTGCTTCCACATGTTGAGTTATCTTTCAGCCGAGCAGCAACAGTGTGTGGGTTTGTGTGTGGCCAGAACCACAAGTAGTTAGTTTACGAGTGGAACATTGTCGCACATCTTACCTGAGTGTTGTTCTCCTGTCTGAATAACTCGAAGCGAAGGATGTCTGAACTTAATTGTAGCACACCCTTAACAAGCACGTCTCCTTCGCCTCATCTGATCCAAAACAACCAGAAAAATGAAGAGGCACACTTACTGGCAATTTACAGCAGTGTTACATTCACCTATCCAGACATTAATGAGATCAGTGCAGATCAAGGGAGGAGAGGAGAGGAGAAAGGAAACTCATTAAGACCACAGGGACGACCTAACCCTATTATCCCTATCACACCACTGAACCACACGCTGATGATGGGAATTAAGATGTGCTGGCCTCAATCCACACCCACTCGTCAGCTCAGTGCAGCAGAGTGTGTCTGGAGTCGTGCAGTAGCTGCTGGGAAGGACGAATGTGAAGGAGTCTGTTATCTGTGTGCTTCAGCACAGCAGTATGGGCGTGTTCGGGTCGGCACTGTGCGGTGAAAAGGGTGCAGCAGAACTCAGCGCTCACACTTACATTGTGTTCTTTTTTTTTTCCGTTACAGCCTGCGGCACACTTTGGTGCCAACTCCGGGGCCGTGGAAACAGAGAGAGAAAAGCCCAAGGTTACCCCAAAGTTGCTCCGCGATAAAGAAGGAACAGTTTAATCCACTGAAGCTAACTCCCTTGCCGCCGTCATTATCTCCATTTCCCCATAAGCATACAGATATAGTACAGATGTATCCAAATAGGCGTGGTATCCAAAAAGGCGTGTGGTTTTTAAAAAAGAGAGGAAAAAAAGTTAGCATTATCTTTCTTTCATGCAGAGTCCTTTTTTCTTTTCCTTTTTTTCCTTACAGAAATTTGGTTTTTCTATGAGTTCTACTTACAGTATGCGGAATATCTCACATTCCCACATTATCTTATCGTTACATACAGTAGATGTCATGTCTGAAATTCCCTTTAATGTAGCCCCACACATCAGTCGGAGAGATGAGTAATTATTTAAATACACTTCATGTTTAAATACTGGCTGGAGGGGAGCAGGCAAAATGCTACAGCTAGTTCAATGAGACGCAATATGTTAAAAAATCAGGAATAAGAGCACATACACACATAGTGCATATGAATTGTGTACTGCACACATCTTACTATGGGTCTGTGTTTCTACTTTATGTATTAATATGCTGCATGTGTGCATGTATGTGTGTGCTTAATGTTTTTCCGTATGAAAGTTAATGCAAGTTATTATATACTTTATGTTACACAGCCACTGAATCATGTCATAAACTGTGGCCCTATGCATGTTCACATTCAGTAAATGCACTGTATGAGCTCGTGTTCACATGCTTAGGTGTGTGTGTGTAAGTGCGTGCATGCGTGCATGTGTTTATGTGTGCGCATGTGTGTGAGAGAGAACACTTATGATACATGAACACTGTAAGGACGCTGAGTGTGGACTCAGCGCCTCGGCCTATACTCTGAAACGGTGGACACCAGCAGAGAGATAACACTGCCGTTTTTTATCAAATACACACGTACAATATATACATACAGACTGGGTGTGGAGGCAAAATAATAAAACACATATTGTCACACACGCCGGAATAGGGTGGCACTACTGACACTCTATGGGAACCTTGTATTCTGATTACATTTGATTACTGTAAAAAAAGGAAAAAAGTCTTTTCACATTGTTGCAGTTTGTTCTGTTTATGTTTTAAAGAACAATACCTGATAATTGAGATCAGCACATTTTTTTCTGCCTTGTATCTGTACAGTGAGCACACGCTTTGTTGGTGCTTTGATACTCTGTTTATGACTTGTTAACGGGATTAGCAGTTTGATTGGTTAATATCCCCGTCTTAACGTTACGATACGAGTTGATTAGGCATTAGAAAGTTTGATTGGTTTGAATTACATCCAAAGAACTCAATCAAAGACCCGTTACTTCTTTTTTGTCTGCCTCGCCCCGATAAGACCTCTGTGGTTTTTTTCAGTGGATCGTTCACCAGTTGAGTCTAAATCTTCCTCGGCTGCAGCCTCGGCGAAAGTTTTTGTTTGCGCCGTAAGTATTTATAGTATCAGGATTTACTCAGTCTCAATCTCTTTCTTCTTCACACGGATCCCTCTGTGGCAGAGGGTCAGGCATGCATTGAATTCAGGTAAAAAGGAGAGATGAAGTTGTCCTCCTCCACATGGACGTAATGGGAATGCCTGTAGGCATCTTTCACTAGTAGTTAAAAAAGACGTTTTTTTGTTGTTTTTTTTAAAGAAAGTACTCCTGGTCACAGCTTCCCGTAGAGTTGATCCATCGCTTGCTTAAGTTTAAGTGCCTATAAATATTAGTCAGAATCCAAAAGTTCCAATTTGATACACAGCTTTTGGAAAACGTCTTTTTCTGACATTTTCACATCTTCACAGATTTTAAAAGGCCTTCCAAACTGATGACTTGCCAGTAAAGTCTTAACCCTCCCTCTTTTTTGGAAAAGGGAGGGTTGTGTGGTGATGATTGCGCCATTGCAAGGCTGTCACAGGTAGACCTCACGGCGTGACAGCGTGAGGCAGGACGTGGTCTTGTAGTCCCCTCCTGTCCGCGTCAGCGGTATCACCTCAGGTGGGTTCTGGCCTTCACCTCCATCTTCCTCCTGCTGGCGCCTCCCGAAGCCCGCGCTGCTGAATGTGTCATAGGATGCTGAAGTCATCTTGCGGTTCAGAAGGTTGCGGTTGTGATCGCCCATGTTCCTGTTGCGGTCTCCTCTGCCCAGGGTGCCGAGAGGATCCCCGTTGGCTAAGGGTAACCTCTGACCTTCTCCGCCGACGACCACCCCTGGTTCCGAGCTCCCTGCGCTGCCGGCGCTCTCGCTGTCGCTCTCGTGGTCGTTGCCACGGAGATTGTTGTTATCGTCTCCCGGGGCGAAGGTGGAGAGCCGCGGGGGGTCGCTGCCGTGGCGCTGACGCTGGCGAGGCGAAGGGCGGACGGGCATCCAACAGGTGTCAGAGTGGCCAAACTCATCACACTCCCTGGTACATTTTCCTGTCAGAGCTACGTCTGGCAGCTGTCTGGCATCTGGACATTTGAAAGAGACAGGAGAGGAAAAAATAAATAAATTTCTGGTGGCATTTCTGCCTTCATTTGATGGCTTCACGAAGAGACACAGAGAGGAAATACAGGGAGACAGAGAAGGGTATGACATGAACTTGGATTCCTGCAGTCGTAAGGTTGCGTCCTCACAGCTAGGTCACCAGGAAGACACAATTAAAAGAAAAGAAAGCAGATGGATGAAGCACAGCAGAAAGGATGAGTTAAACACTGGGTGAGGATGACAGGAGAAAGAAAAATGGGAAGGAAAATGAATCAGAGCACAAAGGTTAAGGGAGGGGATAGAATTCGAAGGAAGTAAGAAAGGAAAGAAAAATGCTGCTGGAGCAAAATGGAAATCGCTGGCTTCAGTATTTAAAAAAAAAAAAATCCCCCCGCTGCGCTCAGCATTACATGAAAGGTGAAAGGTGAAGTCCAAACAAACAGCTACCGAGGCCAAAGACGAGGTCAGAAACCTGAATGACAAGCAGAAACGTCTTCACGTGCGAGGAAATGATTAAGTTACACAGCGTCATTACATCCCATGAGCGATGGTTCAAAAGGTTAGTGAGGCCACCGGAGACTGAATGCCGATGTCCTACAAGATCAAGTGTCAAAGGTTACGGTTATCATCTATGTAAAGCAGTCATTTATGAATCAATACTGACATGGTGTTAAATGCAGACAGGACTTTTAACGATGATAGATGAGGTAAATGTGACTTTCCTGCCAATTAGAGAAACTGTAGCTAAAGCTAACACTCCATGCACATTTAATGAGCGCTACGTTCATTCAGTTTCTAGACTAAATACAAAAAATTAAATTGTTTTGTTGCATTGTGAAGATTAATTCCAGTTTCGTTGCCTATGTACAGCAGCAGCAAACAAACACATAATTATATAGCATAATTACAACCAGAATGAATTCGGTTCAGTTCTTTTCTCCGCCTGACCGTGACTCCACAAAATCCTTTTTACTTGTAGTGAAAAAGCAGCGTTTAACCGCAGAGGTGCAGTCAGTCAGTCAGTCAAGGACAAAGTGACCTTGCTGTTGTGCTTCTTAAGGTTTCGCTCTGGCGTGACTACATCCAGAGGAACGAGCAGGAAAAAAGCTTCTTTCACTCTCTCCATCTTTGACAAAGACCCGGTAAAAAAAGGAATAAAAACACAATTTTCGCTGTTGAAAGGGAAGTCTTGGATGAGCTTCTGGCACAACACACTGCTGCACGTTAGCTTTTGTAAAAAAGCTTCACACATGTGACACAAATGCATCTGCGCGCAGGACAATCGCTTTATACTATAACACACATTCCCATCATGTGAGGAGAGAAAAGCCTCCCGAGACCTCGACTGCGAGTCAAGGTTTGAAAAGGCCTGGGCGCGTGTGATTGAGAGTGTGTCTACAATCAAAACATGTGCAAGCCTTTCACAGAATACACTGCATATAGCCTTGGGAGACAAAAGTTGTAAGTAAATGTATCTGGGTCTCCTGCCCGCAACCCTGAATGGGTTCAATGATTTCTATTGGCTGTTTGCTGCATGGTGTGTGTGTGTGTGTGTGTGTGTGTGTGTGTGTCTAACCATTCTCCACGTGCTCCTCCTCTCCCACACTGCCCTCCGGTGTGGTCCGCTCGTAACCTTCCTCAGGCAGCGGGAGGGCCCCCAACCGCCGTCCCGATGAACTCTTGCTGCTCGGCGTCTCCGAGTCCTCCATGCCGCTGTCATAGCAACCGCCGTCCTGGGGCTGGCTCACTACCGAGAAGGTCACCCGGCGGAGGGTCCCCTGCAATGGGGGGAACATACACAAACACAATATGGGATTAATCATCCAGGATTCCTAATCTGAGACTCTAAATCTGGGGATTAGGCTCGTGGGCCGGGGTCTGCAAAGACATATTGAGATTATCTGATCGTGTTCGCCTTGATTATGAGTTTAGCTGCTACAATGCGGGGTAATAGTCATCAACCAATCACGGGTGTCTTTCAAAGTTTTCGGTTGGCTTTTAATCCCAGTTTAGATTAATGCTGCTGGACACGGCTGATGTTTACAGACCTCTGGCCCGCCTGGAGACACTTATTTTTCATCTGGACTGGAGCCCACTAGTATCATCATCAGCAGCAGCAGCAGCAGCTGGGTAACGCAGAGTCCGCTCTCAAAAACACTTACTTAATGCTCAGTAAGTCGGCTGGTATTATTTTCCTATTGTCAACAAATCCCATTGAAAAAGCTACTTTGCTCCGTTTGCTCTGAATCTGGCGTCACTGAGGTTTTAGGAAACGATTCTAACTTTATAAATATACATACATATATATATTTCTTCAAATATTTATATATTTGTGACGTACTTTTAAGGATTCAGCCCAGAGCCCATTTGCTCCTTCTGAAGATACTTCTGAAGGAACAAATGGGCTTTGGGCTGAGTGCCGCACACGGGGTATGAAAGTTGGAAACTACAGAGGGACGGATTAATGCATTGCCGGTTTTGGTCTTTTTATTGGATTTGTTAACAATAACAACAAAAAACCCCACAACATAGAATATCAACAGCCTTATCCTTTCAGGTCTGATGATTTTTAGACAGTTTGTTTTCAGTTTATACTTTTTATTTTTTACCTTCCAGCTTGCAGAATACATTCACTTATTTTGGATTCGGCTTGGTTCGTTCTGACTTCTCTCGTTTCTGTTGACACTGCGTGGTCTGAAATGGCCGTTTGTTTTGGTTTTTATTATTTCACGCTGGCCCAAAGGAAACTACCAACCACTATGCTGAATTTAATTGGCATCCGAATGAAAAGAAATAAATAAAGAAGCACCCCTTTCTTTTGTGTGATGTAGCCATCACTGACAAACAGGCTATCTACCACCAGCGACAAATCTCCCAATCGTGCAGCAGAAGTGATGATGGCGATTCAATCACAACTCACATCATTCACTCAAACTGTGCAACACACCTGCTGCTATTTCACCACACAAATCACCCCAGTCTAGTTAGCGAACCAGTTTTCACCTTGGAGGGAGGAAAAAAAGCTGTAATAGGTCCACGCTGAGAGAATATCAGAGAGAGTTAAATGACTCCGTCTGGCCTGGAGGGATCACTCTGCACCAGGAAGCCCGCTTCCATACAACATCCCTCCTATCTCCTCTCCTACTCATTTATCTGCTTGCAAAATTACACCCCTTTCAATTTAGATGTGCTTTGAAACACGCCGCGTATATAGCAGGAAGTGAGGGAACAGAGGGAAAGACACAGATTAGGGCGGAAAACCTTCAGCTCGGAACGTCGCCTCAGGATAATCTGGAGGGAAACTGATGGACGGCTGGCATAAAAGCCCCAATCTGAGCCAATTCTTCTTCTTCTTCTAATCACCCAAAGAAAAGGGAACGATTGAACGTTTCACCTCATGAACATTCGAGGCGAGAGGGAGACAGGGAAAATAGCAAAATTAATTAAGCAGAAGTGGGAAATGAACGGAGCACTTGTTTCTTCTGCAATTTCTTAACAAACGCTGAGATGAAAGAGGGATGAGAGAAAGTAACTCAGACCGCTTGGAGTTGGTGAGCACATGCAAGACGGAGGAGGAAGAGGAAGCGATATTAGAGTCTAATGGAAAAGCGGCAGTTCTTGGAATCTTCATCTTAACTCTCCACGGGGAGAGCAATGTATTTTTAGAGCATTAACTCAGATGAAGAAGCGGTCCAACCTCTTTTTCCACTTGTTCAGACTCGGGGCAATGACAGAAAGAGGAAGAAGTGGGTGTAAAAGTGTACATAGCAGAATATAAAGTGACGCCAGGATCGTTTTTGTTTCCTGCTGATGAGAAAAGAAAATGAATTGTGTGATCTTGCCTAACAGATCAGTTATGTTGACTTCACAGACAGTTCCTCTGACTTTGGCAGGCTGTCAAAGCGTTCTCTTAGGATCACAGAATAACAATAACGCAACATCACGGCATCACATTTTTTTTTTTTGTAATGATCACAGAATGATTTATTTTCTGATAACAATGTTGTAAAAACGATAATTATTTCCAATCAGGAGAAAACAAGAGACACGATGTCTCCACACACGTTTCCTCTCCGGCCTTCTGTTCTCAGAAACAGGAAGAAAATGAGATTACTGTGGATTATTGTCAGCGCCGGGTCCGTGCCTCTCATGTATCACATGTATTACATTCATCTCACAGAGATATGGATTTGATTCTTTAAAAAAAAATGAATGGCAAACTCTAACAACACTTAGCAGAAGCTGCCAGGCTGTACTTGTGCACAGCAGGGCTGTGAGTTAGAGTCAGTCTCAGCATGCTAACATGCTCATGCTAAGCAGATATTGATGTTTATCATGTCCGCTGTTTCAGTTTAGCATGTCAGCATAATAAAATTTGCTAATTTAGCACAGAGCAGCGCTGAGGCTAACTGTGGGATCATTAGATCTGCAGGTCAACATTAGAAGTGGCACGGTGCCGAGGCTTTTCACTCCACGCCTCTTTATAAATGTGTTTTTGATATTTTCTGAAGCCCGGAAGGTATTTAAATAAAACACATGATTTCTGAGTATTAATACCTCTGACTACCACCACTGTATATTATCCAGGCACAGAGAGCAGAGGGAATGAAACAACACTATGATATATTTTCCTGGAGTCAATAACTGTAATTGCTGCATAACTGTGTTCATTAATTATGTAAAAACCGAGAGGCTTTGTTGTTTAGTCAGATTACAGAATGAAGATAAACCTGGCCAGCCAGGTGTGAGCCAGTCTAGTGCTGTGGCTAATTTAGACCAACTAATTTAGTTCAACTAATCGGGAATACGTTTGTTCCTGTTCAAGGCATCACCTTCAGACGCCGTGACAGCAGTGAGACAGACTCCACGTGCAGTCAGCAGCGGCACTGCTCGTTAGCTGACGGTCAAACGAGGCGAAGCGCCGTGGAACCTGCAGATCGCGTGCAGAACTGTCTGACGTCTTCAGCCAGTGCCTTCCCTTGCTGAGTCAGACCGCTGACATGCAGCCAGTGATTCTGACAGAGAATCAATCACACAGTAATAACATATTTACCACTCTGACAGTGCAGCAGTCATATGACAGGAACGGTTGATTCCAGTCAAGAAAAGGGTCGTCCGAGTGAGTATGATTCCTCCTCTGAGGACCACGAATCCCTGCGTACTGCTGTGACTGATGTAATGATAATACACAAACGAGGGATGGGATTACTTTATGAACGTGGAAATCCAGCTTGCGCCACAGGGCGGGACTTGATTGACAGTCGGGGAGTGAGTTACCACTATCCGAGGCCTCTTGCTGGTTGCTCCGTGTGTGTCTTCTATTACAGAATTCATCTGTACAGCCGTGATTCCATCTAATTCAATTTCCCTCTAACCCTCTTTGTGGCCAGGGCTGCCCCCTTTCATTTCTTCATCCTGATAATTTTATTTTCTATTTCTCTCCTCCATCCCTCCATCCTTTCTTTTTTGGCCGACGCTGCAGTCCACTCTGCTTCTCACAGCTGTAACTCTCCCTCCTTTCTCTGTTCCTCCCTCTCATTTTGCTCAGGCCCCCTCCTCCTCCTCCTCTTCCTCCATCCCTTCTCCTCTTGCCAGTCAGCTTTATGATGTGGCGATCGATGATGTGTCCTTGACCTCGTTATGAGTCCCTCTTCTCTTCCCCACAGCAGGCTTTATTGACCCATAACTCCTCTACACTCCCTAACCCCCTTTTTTCCCCTTTTTTTTCTGTCTCCGCTACCTCAAAGTCTTTTTGCTCATTGACAAACCTCTCTCCTTTTTCTTTTGCCAACTCCCCTGCCCTTTAAGTCATTAAACTCTACTAAGTATACGCTCTACACATTCTGCCCCTGTCTTCTTATAATTTTTTATCTTACTTTTTTATTACAAAATTGGCTTGATACTCGTTCCCATTCTAAAATTTTATGGTAATGTGGTCTTTTTAAAGCTTTTTACACCTCTGTCTTCTTTGCTCATACCTTGAATTTGCTTCCTGTCTACTTTACCAGCTTGTACCTTCCTCTAAAAAGAACACCCTGTGTACCCAAGAAGCCCCTTGATGTTTTTTTTCCGAACTGACTCACAAAGCATGTTTTGCGTGCGTGTATGTGTGCATGCTTTCTATTATTTGGCTGTGAAAATGCAATAAAGTACCGAGCACTGCGTATCCCAAATACCCACTGAAAGTCGACACACATTTATGCGCACACTTTCGAACACACACACACACACACACGCATTCGGATGAATTGGCTAAGGTCCAGTGTGGCCTATGAATTCATGGCTGATGGAATATTAATTGAGTTTGACGGAGGACATAAAAAACCTTCCCCTTAATCTGACACGGGCCATTACAGTTCAATACTGACATGGGAGCTTCACTCATCTGCATGTCACGGCGAGTGTGTTTCGAGTGGGAGTGTTTGTGTATGTGTGCGCTTGTAATGCATCTGTACACGCGTTATGAGTAGCTTGATACTGTATGGGTGTTATTAGGGAGTTATTTCTGGCACATCGGTGTGAATCAAACAGAGGCATGATGGGTCTGAACTCAGGATAAACTTAAGCATCTGAATCCTGCAGCTCTAAAGTGACTGTAGAAGAAAAGTTCCTAATATAGCTTTCATTTCAGGGCAACTGTGTGTGTGTGTGTGTGTGTGTGCATATGCTTATGAGCGAGTGAGACTTCACACCTTTATGTTTGTGTTTTTACTGCTGTGTGTGAGTGTGAGACTTTCAAAGCCTGAAAGATGTGTTATATCAGCCTGTGAAAGTACACGTGTGTGTGTGTGTGTGTGTTTGAAGTGCGAGGGAGGTGCATGCGTGTGCGAGTGCACAGGTTGGCTCAGTCATCAAGGTAATTAGTGTGTAAACCTCCTTGCTGTCGGTTCAAAGAGAATTAACGAGCTCTAGTTAATTAACAGTCTCCCTCTCTTCTCGTTACATGTGTCTGCATATTCAACACATGCGTGTTTGCGTGCGGCTGTGCATCACATCTGCACATTCGTCTGCGCGTGTGTGAGCACATTTGGACGTGTGTTTTTGTTTGCCTATGTTACCCTCTGGTCTGCATAATGAACAGGATACGGCTTATGCATAAACCAAAACTACAAATATGGTTGCAGGATGAGAGCCACGTTTCCCTTTTGGCTCTCTGCTCGGTCTCATTTATGATCGTCTAGGTACGGAGCGAGAGCCATTCTGTAATTGTATTATTTATCCGTTTGTTACATACTGTATACTTTCTATTATTTAGTTCCTCTTTAGTGCACGATAAGTATTTTGGTCATGAGATACAGATTTCTGCTGTTGCACACATTTGTTCTTCCGTTCGTTGAACCCAGAGTCACGTTGCATGCGAGCAGAGCGAGGATGTCATGCATAATCCATAGCTTGTAGACCAAGGGTATATCCCATTTTAGATATACCACAACATATACATTACATTCAGCGTACTATACACAGACATAATGCATTTCCTGCAAGAAAATATGACTGGAGTTTGACTGATTTGGCTTATTTAACGCTGATGCAACAGCATTCTTTTTTTTTACAATCGATATCACAGTGACAGCGGATGGAGGCTTATATTTGATAGAGAGGATGCAGCCAAATTAACATAAAGGCTGTTCAATAATTACATTAAATAAACGGCTCTTAGATTTTAATTACATAAAACCTGTTTTTTTTTCTTGCCTGCATGCGTTTTTTTTATTACAAATGTAACAGACTGTGGCAGAGCGAATTCATACATTTTAATGATTGAGAACGAGGCCTGATATTTTCTAATATTTCACAAATGTTCATCAGTTATGATGCTGTTAGCTAGTCTAACAGCACGTTGGCCAGAATCAAAGTGATGGATTATGTTTTCATCCTTCTTTACCCAGCATCCCACTCTCACTTTTCACATTCAAAACTAAACAAACAACTCAAGGTAGATATTTCTTCTTCTTCTCCCTGCTCGCTCTTTGCATTGAAACAGGCAAGAAGCTGGACAGCGTTATGAGCGAAATGTCAATCAAGCAGACACCTGACAGCCTATTTGTAATCACTCCCTCCAGAAACCTGAAATTTTCCTAACGCTGACTGAGGGCTGTAGCTTTGCATGTTAATACAGCTGCCAGTTGTCCTTCACTGCTGATCTCCGCATGTGGACGTGTTGTATGTGATGTCAAGCTGTGTGGTCAGTGGGCAGGATGACCTGTCGGAGGATTAGAACTGTGGCTTTTAAACATGAAATATGATTTAATGAAATAATTAGATTACAAAAAAAACAGTGAACAAGCAAATAAATATTTGGAAGTTGCTTTCAGGAAACTGGACCAATGGAGATATTTGATATTCAACACATAAAGATCAATAAACCAGTCCAACATCACCATCATCAAATTATGTCACCTCGTCTTGTTTCTCATCACACGATACCTTATTTACTACCTAAAAATAATTGAGCTGATAAAGTGTCAGTCTTTTGCATATTGCAGCTTCTAACTGTGCGGAATATGTAAGGTGATACTGCTGCCACAACACAGTGAAAGCTAATATGCTGTGTGGTGACAGCGCATGGGTGCAGTCCAGACTTCATATCCGGAATGCTGATCAGTCAAAATGACCTTTGCTTCTGCACTCTTGTTTTGACTCCGCTTAGAAATCATGTTGTGCTAATGCGGCCAGCAAATGTGCACGCGCTCGTACTTTCGAGAGCGGAGCGAGCGCCGGAATAAATAAAGTTTCTGTTAGTGAGAAATAATTTGTTTGTATTGGCTGTTTCTTAGTTTTTCTCTTTATTCAGATTATTGCGCAGTCTGAAGCAGGACTGATGTCACTTTGCATGATTAATCTCACACGAAAAAGATGCTCTGCACGGACACGCCACATGAATCAACGAGCTCATATATTCAAAGGGAAAGGTGTGCGTGGCTCTGCTGATAACACATTTTTATTACTTGCACTTGATGTAACGTGCCCTTTTCATTACCATTCTTAAGTGTTGTTTCTTAGCATCAGATCTTTTCTGCAGAGCGTGTTTTACAAGCACCTTACGTGTGAACTTGAAAAGTTGTAAAATCAATATCTTGGGTGTTTTTATCTCATCTACAACACTTTTTCTATCACTTTCCTCTTGTGTTTTTATATCACGGTGCCAATAGGGGCCAATTAATAAAACTTAAAACCAAAGAAAACTTTGATTATACCATCACTGGTCAGGTTCCTCTGTTCTCTGGTTTACATTTGCCCACAAATCTTAAAAAACGTTTGCTGGAAAAACCTTTTGAAACCTTTCTGCTGTCGACTCTTGTGTTATGCATCAAAGGCAAACAGGGAGAAGAAACAGTGAAATATGCTGACAGAAAGCATCTCGCAGGGGCCGCGCGAACGGGACAGATGTGTTAACAATTCATTTGACGATGATATATTTGCACTGGTTATTTAAATATAGAACTGATCTAAAAGTGTATTCAGGACCGAGATACTTGCTGCCTTGCTGCAATGGGATGACGTGTGCAGTGTTGGAATGCCATTTCCTGAGGCTATGCTGTAAAGAGCAGACGTCCTGTTTACACTGCGTACCCGTTAGGTCAAGCAGACAGGTAAAGACAGGTTTAGGAAGAGCTCAGGCGACAGATGGTGAATAAAGCTCTGATAAATGGGTAAATGAGCAACAAAAAAAGACGAAGAGAGGCGCTGTGAGTCAACGTGTTTGTGGCAAGGCGAAGTGTTTTGAAAGAAAGAAAAGGACAGACTTGCGAAACTCTCCAAGACCACAGACCGCCTGAAGTCGAGAGGAAGAGACAAAGAATGCGGCTCAGGGGTGAGACGGTCGACTGTTGTGGTATTTGCAGAATGCAGAAAATGGTTTGCAGCAGGTTGAAACTCAGCTCAGGGAGAGATGAAGCAACGTGAGCGGCGTTTCTTCAGCTGTCTGACTCGCAGATGCTGATGAGCCGCGGCGCCTTGTTACCACAACACACACACACACTCATGCAGATAGCGTAAATCCACACATTAGGCACACCTGCTTGCCTGTGCTCACACATGCAGGTGTGCACGTACGCACACACTCACACATTTACTATGCAGCGTGTATGTTGCAGTGGGACCACCTCTGCAGTAAGAGCAATCCTCTCTCCTCCATGCTTCTGCTTTCTCCCCCCTCCCATATCTCTCTCTGCTCCCTCTCACCCTTCATTCATTTTCTCTGCTTTCCTCTCCTCTTTCCCCCCTTTCATCCCCCTTATTCTGCAGACCCCCCCATCCCCATCCACGCCGCCCCCCACTCGCCCTTCCCCTCCCTCTTCCCTCTCTCAGTCTCAGTCTCTCTCTCGGTTGCTCCCTCTAGAAGCAGGTGATGTAGAAGGGTGCTCAGCAGTATCTGACTATCAGGCCTGACTCTGTGAGAGGAATGATAATCACTGTGCTGCACTGCAGAGAGAGAAAGAAGAGAGGGAGCGAGGGAGAGAGACAGGGAGAGAGAAGAGGGAGGGAAACGGGGCATGAGGTAGAGAGAAAGGGGGGCAAGTGCGGCAGTAGAGAAGGGGGGGCAAAATTAAACGGGGTGGGGGGGTGAGAGGAGGACAAAGAGAGAAGGTAGACTGGAAGAGAAAGAAAGAAAGAAAGAAAGAAAGAAAGAAAGAAAGAAAGAAAGAATTGAGCGCTGCTTTAGTAATATATACCTCCTCTGTGTCATGCTCCCTCTTTCCACCTCACACTAACACCTTCTTCCCCCTCTGCTACTCACCCCATCAGTCCACTCCTGCACACACACACACACACATACACACACACACCTTTCGACAACACCCCCCTCTACCACCACAATAGCTTGTAGTACAGCAGCCCCGCGGTACGAGGGGGAGCCTTAGCCTTGTGTCTGAGCACCAGAGAACATTAACTGCAGCAGCGAGGTCATCTGATCGGCACTATGCGGTCCCTCTCTCTCCCTCTCTCTCTCTCTCCACTCCTCCTCACACTGCTGCAGTCTGTTGCCGGCCCCCGTGTGGCCACTAGTGGAACTACCTGCCACGCTGCCTACCGGCACGCCTGTCCCGGTGAACAGTTTTTGCGCTGCGCATAATGCATGTATGTAATTTGCCGGAGCACGCCGGCCATAAATCACTTTGTCTTACTGGGAGCAATTAAAGCCAAACCCTGCAGCCACTGCTCATTATCAATGCCCTAACTAGTTCCTGTAAGTGTGTGGGTGTGTGTGTGTTTTGTTTGTAGGTGTGCTATTTATGAGTATTTGTGTGTGTGTGTGTGTGTGTGTGTGTGAGAGAGGGAGGGCTTCTCCGCATGCAGGTCTACTGCATCGCCATTCAACACAGCTTTGTTACTATCAAGCTGTCCACTCTGGCATTGAGCTTTCTCCCTTCTCCCCGTCTCCATCTGGGCTCTCCACCCTGCAGATACACATTGAAAATCACTGACTCTATTCACAGCATCAGGCCTTTGAAATGTTTATCCTTTTGTGTAGCCGTGGCTGTCTACGGGGGGGGCGGACAAAACAGAAACAAAAGCTCATGGAGGAAGACGTAAAGCGAGGCTTACCGGACAAATGCCCCATGATTCAGATTAGCCCCTTTGTTGGCGTGTTTGTGTGTGTGTGGATGCTCGTGATGATCGCTTTCCACTGCATGTCTCTAAAACAGTCATCTCTTATAATATCCATGACAGCGGTCATTGTTAAGACAGATGCAAACAGGATGGTGCAGCACAACTGGCCTTCTGTGTGCACGCGTGAGTAAGGGAGACCATACATATGTATGCCTGCTATTTAGATGGCATTTACTGCCCATTCTCTGTGTGTATATGTGTGTGTGTGTGTGGACCATTAGACTAATAGTATGCGTGTTAGGAGCAGGCTTTTCCCACCCACTGCTATTGTCCATTAAGGTTGACCAGAGGAGAGTTGAACAATAGCTTCACTGTGGGGGCCAGTGCATGAAAGAGTAAAAGTGAGGATGAGGCTAAAGATATGTAGTCTTACACGCAAGGCTTGTGGACGGGCACACAAGTACGAGCAGAAACACAACCTCCCTGTTGAGAGTGATTAGGAGTGCTGCTGTGAACAATAGACAGAGTCAATAAAGGACCTCAGAGACATCCGGATACAAGAGCACGGTCTCTATCCCTCCTCATCCACCTCCACCTCTGTTTCCTCCCACATATTTTCTCTCTCCCTGCATCCTGTGCACTCTCTCCTCCTCCTCCCTGTGTCCCATTCTCTCCACAACAACAACAGCACCACTTTCCAAACTATTTTATTTATCATATCTGACCCTGCTCGCTCTCTGTATCTCCCCCTCCCTCCCCCCTCTCCCTTGTTTCCTTGTCGTCTCCATCCTTTCTCTCTCTCTCTGTGTGTCTCGCATATTCTCTGTCTCCTTTGTGGCGCTCCTGTCTTTTTGTAAAAATGGGCGGACGGGCTGAACTGACAGAGGCTGACACGGTGGAACGCCACGGTAAACTGAAATCCATCCTGTCAGTTTAGAATCAGTGTCAGTCATTTCACAGGGTTAAAGATAGCTTTGCCTAATGTGCTGTCAGACGCAAACAAACACGTACGAGACACGGGGGGCTTTCCGCCACACAGACACAATCACGAGGCTAAGAGGTATGCTGGAAGTCCACACACACACACACACACACGAAGGCTGCATTAACTAACCCACCTACACAGGAAAATGGCCTAAAATGGTAATCTGGGTAATGTGCATCAGACATATCTGAGTGTGTGTGTGTGTGAACCCCATCTCAGCCCTATCACCCCCGTGACAGACACAGTGTCACAGAAATGTCTTGGGGCGCCTCGCCCAATGTCCTGACAATAGTCTCAGTGTGTGTGAGTGACTCGGGGACACAGAGGGGGCGTTATACTGGGTAGACGACACGCACGCACACACACACACATACGCAGACGCACACACACATTAAAGAGGGAAGACAGTGCACTCTTTCTCTCCCTCTGCGCTATTTCTCATTCCCTCTCTCCCTGACGCAGAGAGACTCAATCATTCTCACACTCTGTCTCCTTTGACGCAGAGGAAAAACATAAAACAACTGCTCCCTCCCTCCCTCCCTCCCTCCCTCCCTCTCTCTCTCTCACTCTCTATCTCTTCTTCTGTGTGTGTGAGTGTGTGTGTGCGTGTGCGAATGCAAGACTGTATAATTAATATAGCTTTCATTTTCTTTGAGCTATGAAGTGTGCTTTTGGTATGCAAACAGACTTCTCGCATTTGAGTGTGCGTATGTGTGTGTGTGTGCGTGTGTGCGTGTGTGCTGTTCGATACACCAGAGACCGAGTGCAGAGCCGGGCCATTGAGCGGAAGGAGAAGGAAGGAGGAGAGTTAATGAGAAAGCAGAGGAGAATCCGACCCATCCCCATCGATAACCTCACGCCACACTCGGAGCATACATATACGTACATTGGCTCCACTTCTTCAAATCCCCATTGAAAATTATGGTTCAGCATTAAGGTTAAAGGAATGGCTTCAGTGAAGTCATATTCAGCAGCAGAGTTTCACCGAGCTCAGCCTTTTGCTGAGGAATCGGCCTGATTATTATGCGACTCCTGGCATTAAAAAAATGTTTAAGAAATGCAAATTATTCCAGAGCTGCTGCAGCAAAATAGTGATTGTGCAGCTGTTTGTTGCATACTAACACTACAAGTATATTCTGTAATGGCACTTATTAAAAGTGGCTCACCTGGCGGCTGATGGCATGGCTTTACAGTGTCATTTGGGGATATAAGGATTTAAGGATTAACAAATAATCTTTGTTGGTGCGATCATGTTGGGGATTCCTTTGCTTGCAGGACTTCAGGGTCATACATGAAGAATCAGTCAATCTGCATTATTGATTTGTCTGCAGATCATTTTCTTGATTCATTGATCTGTGATTTGGCCTTTCAAATTGAAGAAAATATTTTAAAATACTGATTATTCCAAAGCTGAAATTGACTGCAGACTTTCGGTTCATTATCTTTGAGGCCTTTGGCTTAAAAAAAACGACTTAAATTGTTGCTGATTGGGTTTCTCTCAAGCCAATAATCGACCAGTCCAATCATCGTTTCAGCTCTAAACTGCAGCTCTTGCACTGAGTCGCAGCTCGCGTCTCCAAAGTGTTGATTTTTTCATGAGCTATACGCCCGACGGTCTCTTTTTCGGCTTTGCGACATTTTCACGATAATTTAATGACTTTTTAAAACTTATAAATGTTTCAACGCATTTCATCCTCCACTTGATGGAAGATGGAAAAAAAAAATCAAGGCATATTGTTTTTGGTAGGACCTGTAATGTGTATGATATTTGCATGACTTGAGTGCGTGCACTGAAAAGATCAAACTTTGAATGGAGCACTTTGTAAAACACGAGTGCACGAGCTAATGTCTGCGCACGTTAGGATGTGCTGTCTGTAAATTGGTTTTCCTCAGACTCACATTCTACATAAAGCCCCATATGGGAGTAAGGCAATGAATTATTAAACCATTCATAATTATCACGCCATGTGAGAATAACACTGCTTTGTAAAAGTCACGCACATGAAAATAACAGCAACGTCTTTGATATTCAATTAGTAGTTTAGTCAATAATTTGAAATTCAGCGTTTGATCACCCACCCTGAAACTTCACCGCTGCTGCTTTGTGGCTGAGATCTACTTTAAATGTGGCCAAGCAGAATGTTTGACTTCTGCCTTTTTAAAAAAGAAAAAAAGAGAAACCCACAGAGAGCGAGTTGAGGTGAATTCGTCAATTCAACATATTTTTGATGGAAGGCTCCCCGCAACGGCTCTGCTGGATTTAAAAAGGGCCGTCGTCAGCAAAGGCCGGCATTAAGAAAAGCTCTCACACATCTAATTCTAATCAAAGCCTGCTCCCTTTTTAACAGCCGTGAAAGCTTTCATGTTAACACGACACCGCGACCAAAAGCTTTATTCACGCTTTTAAAAAGAGAGCGACCGGTCAATGAAGCACGTGTGTTCGCCCGCGACTGACAATACACCATATCTGTGTCAACACACACTATCCCTGCTTCTCATCTTACCGCTGATACTGTGCGTGACTCCCCCAACCATGCATAAATTGTCAGTGATCCCCACTTACACTGCGTTTGTTTGGGTGTATGCACTATGCATGCATGCACACGGGGATGTGTATATTTTTCCGAGCCATCTCAAGTTGTTGGCTCAGATGTGGAGCGTTCTTTTCTATCCAGCCAATTAAAGGTTGCCATTTCGTCCCCATGGAAACCTGTTTGGAGCTCTAATTGGCAGACAGATTTGCATGACTTTGATTACAATTTTTTTTGTTGTTGCGTGTGCACTCGTGTTTAGGTTTGTGTGCATGGATCCGAGCGATGTTCAATGAGAGCGCTGTTTTGATTTTGTCGGTTTCTATCCTGTTGCCGTCTTCGTAATATCTCTGTATTTGTGAAACAGGAGAAGAGAGCCTCTTAAATAATGCATGTCTGACTTGTACCTGTGCAGGGTTGACCCATTAAGAACCAGCTTTACTGTAATGCCTTGCAATTACCGTATTAGGAGGCACGCCATTGATTCAAAGTGCAGTGCAGTTAATCAAAGTTCAGCTTGTTTTTGTGGTGCGAGTGTGTGTATCCAGACGGGTAAAAAGATCATGTTATCTCGCATATCGTGGATGATGGTTGCAGTTGGACTTATTCATTTGTAATGTCCACAGGAGAGTGTTGAAAGGAGCGTGATTATGTAGTCCGTGTGAGTATGTGTGTGTCAAACAGGTCAAACTATTTTAATGCCTCTGTTTGAAGGCACCGGGGGGATTTCTCTCTAAAGGCCTGACCGGCTAGTTCTTGTAGTTCAGCTCTACCTGTCTGTGTGTGTGTGTGTGTGTGTGTGTGTGTGTGTACGAGTAGGCGTCTCTTATCTGGTCTATTTCTGACATGAGCAAGCAAGTGGGGCTGAACAAGGATCTGAACACACATACACACATACATTCAGAGAGGCTCGGGTCAATGGTATAATATGGAGCATCGCTGCAGGCAGAGGCCTGCCCACTCAGATTTATGTAACTTCTTCGATAGGGCAGGTAGAAAGAGCTTTCCTCTCTCTCTCCTTCGCTTTCTATCTATCACACACATATACATACACACACACACACACACACTCCAAAATAGCCCGAAGAGTCTGAGCTGGCTTTACTCGCAGAGTGAAGCTCCCTCCTCCCCTCCTCTCCCTTCCTGTCTTCTCCTAACCCTAGACCCACATACCTCATTTCTATCTTTTTCATCCCATCTCCTCGTTCTCGACGCGCTCTCTCTATCAGCTTTACACCCCAAGGCGATACCTAAGAACCCATTTTGTGGCTCCGCATCTCCCCTTACCACTCACCGAAGCGTCCCCCTTTCTTCCAGTCGCCTTATTTCTCTTCATCTTTCTGCCCAGCTCTCATAAACCCCCAACTTCTCCTCCCCCATCACCCCCATCCTCTCTCTCTTGTTTTTTTCTAAGCCACTGGTGCTGACCAGGATTTTCCTTTCTCTCCTTCCACTCGTTTTTTGGTTCCACTCCTTTGTTTTCCTCTATCTCCATTTCGATCTTCCAATTTATCTATCTTCCTACCAACATTTCTAAAACAGATGGCTACACTTAGCCCGGGGCAAAAACATTGGCTTTGGACTACAGCGCTACCAGGGCCCGTCTTTCACACTCACGTAAGATCTAATATGCTGATATCCAGCGAGAAATGTGCTCTGATTTGCCAGTAGCAAAAATGCATAAAGCATATTGCACAGTGCAGATATTCACACCTTAGGCTCATTCCTTGGTAGCATGCTTAATTTTTACCAATCAGGGAAAAAAAAAAGCAAAGCAAAGATTAAAGCTGATTTTTAACTACTGTCTAAAAGAGGGAGGGACGTGAAAATGGAGAGGGGCTGTTATGAGCCATTTGTAAAATTTAAAGAAACTATTAAGTGTTATTAAAAAAAAAAAAAGAAAAAGTTTGGAACCATTAAAAGAAGCACGTTTTAAAAAGGATGGATCCAGATGGAGAGTGATGAAAAGAGATGAAACCACTTAGGGAGAACAGAGAGATCAATCAGAGGGAAAGACAGACGGAGGAGGATGTGGGTGTGTGTGGCGGAGGGGGGCAGACAGACATTGGGGATGGAGGTTTGGAAGGAGACACTTTTTTATTGGATGAGTTACAAAGCGAGTTCAGAAGCAGACAGTGCAGGCAACCAGTCTATGGACTAGTCAATCATGTATAATGGTGCTCTTCTTGTTAGCTTAGTTTTTATAAGTTTGTACTTGTAAACTCTGTTTCTGCAAGTTTGTTTATTCAGACCTGTGCTAGCGGGGCTTCATTTAAGTCTGAACATTAAGTTTCTGCCCGAATAGCCATTTGTAAATTCATGTAATCAGTTCCACGGCTTTAATTTTTACAAACTTGAGGTGAATAAACCATGTCCAGGTGTTCTTTTCAAAGCCATACTTCGGCGTTGTGCGAGGTTCTTGTGCAGAGTTAGTAGACAGCAGTTTGGGATCCAGGCACAGAAACATAATCCCCATGCACGCCTCTGTGATCAGTTGTTTGGAGCGGCACAGTCAGAAAAACAAAAACTAGGTCCACACTTGTACGTACTTGTGTAACTTACTCAATCAGCTAATCTGCAGCATAATACGGCGCACGGAGCAGCCGGATGTTCTGTCGTTAGCGATGAAGTAAAAAGGCTGTCTGATGTCAAGGTAAAGCGGTCACGCTATTCTAAACATAGTGTACCCTTAAACTGATATTGATTTTTTTAATGTGGCTAAAATACTTTTTTTGTGCTGCCCCTCGTCTGCAGCAGTGCACAGCTGTCACAGCGGCACCGACTGTTGTGAAGTACCTCATGCAACCCCACTTCAGAAATCCTGGACTGTCCCTGTTTGGAGCTGCGAAACCAACAATGCAACTGACTACCTAAGTAATTGTGACCATGAGACAACAGCTGTTAGCTGAGGGGTCCCATGCTGTGAGGTGATCTCACAGTACCAGAACCATCAGTCTGATGATCTCTGTGTGCTTGGCCGGAGGTGATAGTGTCACAGCGTCGAGCTCTTTCCTCTCAATCGTCACACTTCTTTGCCTCTCTTATGACTTTCTGTGTCTTGAACTAAGTGCAGCATCATAAAAGACTGCCCAAGTGTGCGCGCCTACCCCCACATTTAAGATTAATTACATAGATTCATACAGAGCTGTTGGAGAGGGATCAGGGAGACTGTGTAATACAGCCAGATATAAATAATTTGACCTTAAGACGGGGTCTGTATGACCCAGTTCATGTCAAACACTCAAGAGCCCTTTAGAGGTGGACAGAGCACAGCTTGGAAGATGAAGCTCGCTCACGGACACAAAATTTGAATTCTCAGACCTGAATATATAAAACTTTGATAACAGAGTTTGCAGCTGCAAACTTGAGCTTATAAAACTAAGATTATTAATATTATGTCAGTCCACTTATAATAAGCCGCTCGCTGCGCTGACACCTGGCGGGGTAAACAAACTGAAATCACTGATTCAGTCCGAGTCGACTCAGTCCGACTCGATTCCGTACAACTCGAATTATGTAATTGAGCTGAGTTGGGCTGAGTCCAGTTCAGTTCAATTCAAAATCCATTCAAGTCAATTTAATTCAGCTCAACTCAATACCACTTAATGCACTGAAGATTCTTTTGTGTAGGTGGATAAAACCAGTCAAAGGGCTGTACTAAGCTGTCTAGAATCCCTGTCTAGTGCGGAGAGAGCGCTTTTGTTTAGCAATATTGGGTAAAATTGCTCAACCCACAGACAGCCATTAAGGTAATGCTGTAAGGCAGATGAGCTGAATGCAGAGCTGCTCAGTACAGAGCGCAGTCTTGAAGAAGCAAATAAAAGGAAGCATCTCTGTGAGGGGCTTGCTATGTAGGTCTTTGTGTGTGTTTGAGCCCGCGCGCGTGTGAGTCGGGGAGGTAAGAGAGAGTGTTTGTAAGGCTCGACGGGTGTGAGTGTGTGGATCCATTCTACAAGAACGAGTGTGCCAGGCAGGGCCTGTGCATGTGATTCGATCCAGAGGGAACGGGAAGAAGAAACTGATGTAAGAGTCGGAAAACTTTTCTCCCCGCTCGTGTGTCATCATATTCTTATCGGTCTCGCTCGCGGTGAAAAGTGTATATGCATAAGGATCTGTGAGGGTGTGTAATTATGCGCTATTATGTACACACAAGAGTGTGTTTCAGTGGGCACGTCCGTGTGTGTTAAAATCACACGTCTGATGGCGTCTGCTGTGTGTGTCTCGGCTTGTCGGCGTGTGTGCGTGGATGTGTGGGAATGACATTCCCACATTCCTGCCATTTCACAGCGAGCTTGAAACAAAAGCTGAAGGGAGGAGTTGTTAACACAGTAACATTATCAGCCGAACAGCCTGTCTGTATTATCTCGTGTGGTAAACAGCCAAGACAGACAGGGGACTTCCAATCACATTTCAGCTCTGGGTGACCTTGATGTGTGAGGAAACAGACAATTTCTCTCTCCCCCTCTGCCTCCCCGCAATCTCACTCCCCCCCGATTCTCCCCTCGCTCTGTTTTTCCGCCTTTGTCCTGAGCTCACGCGTGGAAACTCACACACACAAACACACACACGTCGTCGATTTAATACATCGGTGAGGATGTTCCACTGACTTTCATTCCACTGCTAAAACTAACCTCCGCCGATTACCTTTACCTCAACCGAACCGTCACTTTTTGAGGTCATCTCCATCCAGCTGAGGACGTTTGGGCTTACACCTCGTCTACTCCGGCCTAACGGTGAAAGCACCTTGTCGGGGCAGAAATAGCAGCTGTAGTCCTCCGTCTGTTTCTATAGCTACTGTGCAATTGCAAAGGTTTATGACAGCACTTACAGCCCCATTCACGGCATGCACAATGTGCAGTTCACGCCTAAGTTGGAAAGAAAAGAACGGTTTCCTCACGGTGCAGCTGAAACGAGCGGACAGAAGCGGCAGTGTTTGACGCCGTTCGACTCAAATCTGGTGATGATCAGTTATGACCAGATGTGTTTTAACATGACCCGGGTCCCATGCTTACGTCACGCGATCAGCGCTGATCCGTCTCTATGACAACTGAGATAAGTCAGTCTGCCGAGGGAGGACTCAGGAGGATCTGGACTTTTTGTTTTGTTTAACGCACAGCTGATTGAGTGAACCTGAAGAACACGCGAAACCCGATGGTCATGCGTAGGATGTGTTTGTTTCCCAATTTTTTCCTGCATGTAGCCACTCACAGCAGCACAAATGTGTTTATTTTTCCAGACTTTGTGATTAAGATCCATTCATAATTTACAGTGCCACAGATGAGGTCCAGCAGAGATGTTAACTAATAATACTCACAGTCTATTACAAGCTATTACTTTGTAGAGCTCTTTGTGCCCACCGGAGAGGACGAACAAAGACAAAATTGCAACAAAGTGCAGCATGACTTGTGGTTACCAGAATAAAAGTATTTTTTTTTCTGTTTGGTTAATTATTCATTTATTATTAAATTATTTTTTTTAAGAGACACCAGCGTTTAATGTGTTTCTTTGGTCTGCAGCAGCAGATCTGAACTGCAGCTTTAAACACAGCCTATCTGTAACGTATCCATATGATCCCGGCCGAGCGGAAAATCAATGTTTACAGGGTGAGCATGTGTTCCACCTCCACAACCCGAGCATTGAACACAAACACACATGTGCCTCCATTTTCCAGTAATGTTTGAACCTTTCTTCATCACCGATACCTCTCTCCCTCTCTCCCTCTCTCCCTCCCTCTCTCTCTCTCTCTGGCTCATGTTCCCTCTCCGAAGCCCACTGACTCTCACCTCCTCCCCCATCTCCTCCCCTCGCTCTTTGTCTCCAGGTCAGTAGATCAGTTTTCAGTCTGGGTCGTCGGGCGATCCCCCCGCTTTGGTTACCTCGTCCTTCTCACCTCTCGCTTACCCCCACCTCCTCACCTCCTCACCTCCTCACCCCCGGCGTGAGCATATGGCTGGCTGCGCGGTTTGAACTTGCGGTGGCTTTAATAAATACATCAGTGAGGTGGTATCATCATGACAGGGGTCACCGTTCGGTTACGGTGTGTGTGTGTGTGTGTGTGTGTAACTGAGAGAAAAGGGGGCGGGAAGTGTGAGTGTTTCTGTTTGTTTCGAGCTGGCAGTGCCTTCACCTCTATGACCCGAATGCACGCTGCATTTTATCACAGGAGGTGTGTGTGTGGATGTGCTCACGCAGAGCAGCCCGGAGTGTGTGGCTGGATGGGATGAGTGTGAGTCTATGACAGACGCTCATCATATTTAATCCTGGAAGGATTTCGTCGAAATGAAAAGCTGCTTTTCAATTTTATAATCCAGTAGACCTAATCTCTCCGCCAGCGCTCGTCCATACAGTCCAATTAGATGGACAAGACCGCTCGGATGAGCCCTATTCAACACAAACTCATCCGCAGCCGCGTCCTTGCCGTGTCACAAACACCGTGGCACCCCGTGTTGTGACGGCCCGGCGCTGACCTTCACAAAAAGCGTCGTGAAACTGTGCAATGCACAAAAAAGTGTGCTGTAACCCACCTGTTTCTACCGCAGTCTTGGCCCTGTAAACTGCACATTGATTAGACTGTGTGTGTGTGTGTGTGTCTGGTTCGATTCAGCCTCTGTGGCACCGCGCTCCCCCCTGCTCTCCATACACACACACAAACTGGATCCAGAGAGAGAAAGTGCTCACTACAGTAAAAGAAGAAGTCGCACTAGTGAAAACGCTGAGTCAATTTATTCTCAGAGGTCAGTGCGGTGCAGAGAAGACGCAAAGGTAGCAGTGGCTGTGGGTGTTTAGATTTATGACCGTGCATATGGCTAAAGAAAAAAGTGTGTGCGCGGAGAACGACAGAGAGGAGCAAAGGGTGAGAGTCAAAAGGAGAGCGAAGAAGAAGAGAAGGCAGCGAAAGGGCCTCGTCGAGATAAGTTTCACACCGAGATAAAAAGAGCAGTGAAAAACCAGAGGAAACGGAAACCTGAATGTTTCAGTGAGTTCAAACAACCACCAGCACCTTTGTTGTGGTTGACTGAGGACAGCAGACAGGAAGAATAGTTCTGTGGTTGTGGAGAGTGTGTGCTACGTGTGTGTGTGTGTGTGTGGGTTAGTGGTTAGAGGGTAGAACGAGGCCACTTTGCCCATATTGACTGCAGTGCCATGTGACTGCTGTGATCATTAATGTGTCCTGATGCCAACGGGTATCCTGATGACCCACATCTCAGCAGTCCACTCTCACTCTCTGGCTGCCACCCAAAGCAGACCTCTCTCTCTCTCTCTCTCTCTCTCTCTCTCTCTCTTTTGAAAGCATGCACTTTAACCTTCTCTTTTACACTTTCTCCATCAGCATTAGGACAGGCGTCAATACCCGTCGTGTACCGACCCAAATGTGTCCGAGTATTAAAGTACCAAAAGTTGGTCTCAAACATTTGCAGACATATTTTCCATCTCATATTTATTTTACACTCCATTTATTGACTCTGCTTGGAATTAAACATTAGCTACTGTTTGTTAATTTTTTTTTATGTATTGAAACGAAGCCTAAACACATTTTACTGATCAGCATGTAATAATTTAAGTTAGTATAACAGCACGGTTCACTGAAGGAGTATTTACAGTGTTTACAGGATGATGCATTTACGGTTCATATTCACAGCAATGCAATAAGTAAATTGTGTAATTCCTTGTACTTAAATCATTTTAAATGTGACAATCTATTATATTTGTAATATTCTGTAATGTGATTTTTGCTTTTGTTTGTATTTTGTGACTCTGACGTGAAGAGACGTGAGCGTTTGGGGGCTTTTCTTTTTCTTATTAACGTTTCTCTCTCTCGTCATTGATGAATGGAAATGAGCAATTGTTTTGTACCATTTTTTTTCCTTGTGGAAGTAAACAGTTTAACCCTCTGGGGTCTGAGCATTCGACGCCCGTTTGCAAAAGCAATTGATAGGGGCTATTGATAGCACCCCAGAGGGTTAACTTACAGACGAGGGGGATCGTTAGAGTGTCAAACCGAGGCTTCACTCAGTGGAAACCAACACGTATCATTTTGTGATCTGTACCAAAACTCAGGTGTCAGGTTGGCATCAATATCAAAAACACCCAGCTATCTGATTCTCTGGCTGCCACTTTCTCCTCTTTCTTTTAATTGGCTTCCACCTGCCTTTTTTCTCTGTTACTGCCCCTCTCTC